>ML802194.1:104337-151389 GCA_009831015.1 Picea engelmannii | reverse complement strand
TTATTAACTTCACCCCAAAACTTATATAACTAAATTTGGAGCTATATAGAAACATGGACGTGCATTTCCATTAGGTCACTTTCTACTGTTTTGGTCTCTCAATTTACAAGGTAGACTTTACCTCTTTTACACAAAAAAACAATTTTATGTTTGTAAATTAAAATCTAAATATGTAGACATGTATAAAATTATCTAAGAAATGCTCAGAAACTTGAATCACTCAAATTGCAGGTGTGTAAAGACCTGGATGTGCATTTTTGTGAAGCATGGTGTGCATTTATGCACAAGGGAATAAATTACAATTTAAAAGAAAAACATGTATTTTTTTAAACTATGACTATGCATTCTTAGATGTGGAGGCTCTAACAAGTTTTTATGAAACAATATAAACCCTAATCCTAATCATCTATATCATCATATATCAAGAACATTTTCATCTACAACTGACTCAACCTCTTCGACTTAATCTAACACATCTATATGCTTCCTACGTCCAATGCATCATAATCATGGATTTAAGTGTTCAACAACAATTTGAATTTTGTTTGACTTTATTATACACCCGTTGGACCTCTGACACCCCAATTCATCATCGAATGCACACCGATACTCCTACAGACTGTTTCCTCCTGTCCATCCCAACCCCAATGGACTTGGATCTCTCATGCATTGCCACTCCAATGGAAGTTTCCCACCATGGTATCTCTGATCCGATGGATATACCGAGCCATATAGTTGGATCATCGATGAAATGTTCCCTCTAGAGCATAACCACTTCAATGTAGGTGTTCGACCATAAGTTCATAATTTTGATGGCGTCTGCGTCGAATTTTCGATGGTAATTATGCACGCCTCTATCGCACTAACAACAAAATCCATTGGTAAAACAAATATGACTTGGATGATGATGTTTTCTTGGAAAATTCCATGTGGCATCCCAACACATCGAATTAATGACAACTCTATGATTGTTGAAATTGCAACGATTTGGTGTGACAAAAATCTATTTGGTAAAATATCTCCACAGTTGCCATGTGACAATTTGTTATGTCAAACATTCGAAAGATGGATATGTCTGTAGAGAGTGTGATGAAAGGTGTTCGATGAATATTTGGAATTAGGTTCATCAGAATACATAAATTCATCCATCGGAAGTGTGTCAGAAAGTCGTAAAAAAATGTGCCAAATGTACTAATGATCGTAGTGAAAAGGAATTTGAAGTGGGGGATTGGGTATTTTTGAGGCTACAACCATAGAAATAGATCTCCCTCAAGCAACAAAATAAGGACAATGAATTAACACCCAAATATGATGGCCCATATAAGTGTTGCAAAAAATTGGCAGCATGGCTTACAAATTGGAGTTTCCTCCATCTTCACGTGTACATCCAATCTTCCATGTTTCTTGCATAAAGAAGGTAATTAGTGAAAATATCCTAATCTAAACTATTTTACCAAATATTAATGAAGACGTGAAAATCATACTAGAACAAAAAAAAATCCTTTAAACAAGGATTAAGTAATTATGAAATCGAGCAATTACTAAATACCTTGTCAAATAAAAGAACCTACCAGTGGAATAAGCAACATAGTAAGATTATCTCTTCATGTAGAAACAACCACAATTAGTAAGGTGTTGAGGACAACAATTGTTTGAAGGGGAGGAGCATGTGAAGCCTTAGATAAATTCCATGTTAAGTATGAAACCCCTTATTAAGCCCTAGATACTGAATTATTACATTTCTAGTGTTATATTAGTAGGTTGGATAGAACCCTTCATTGTACCCTTTCATTATAATTGTACTCTCTCTCTCTCTCTCTCTCACACACACACACACACACACACACACACACACACACACACAGACACCAAGGATACCTATTCTTAGGACCATCTTATCTCATCTTGTATATTCAAATAATTCTCAAGGAATTAGTTCATATTACAATTCCAAAATCATTTGTAGGCATATGAATATTTTCATGAAGCCATTTGTCGATATTGCTAGCATTCAAGCACTTATCAATAATGCTTCATTGACGAGGATAAGTTGGAGTTATTCAACATATTTTTTCAAGAAATTGAGTGCATTTGAGGCAAGCAGAAGCATGCATGCAAATTTATAGAGAAAATGAAATGTTGAATGTGCTAGAACACAATTATATGGTGCCTTTCCGGTGAGGGAAACTATGATGCCCTTTTTATTATGAGGGTCACTATCAAGATGCTTGTTATAGAATCAAATCTTGATACAAAACCTTTTTTTGTGAATGTTTTATTAGTTCTTTCTTCTCTAATGAGGAATTGATAAATATGTTGATCTAGGCATTTCTTTTCCTTACCCATGATATCTTTTACTATTTGTGATTGATTTTCATTTAATTGTATTTGCACATTATAATACTCTTATGTGGTAAGGGCCAAGGTCTTTTTTATTATTTAGAAGCTAGAATTGTGTTGTTCTTTTCTTACTTTTATATTCATGCTATGTTTGAATTATTGGCCAATATCACGTTTTTCACAATTGTCAATATTTTTTTCATCGAGATATCTATGTAAATGGTAAGCATCAAATTTAATTGTTTTTCCACAATTGTTGCAGCAATGTCATTCTTACCGTGCTTTATCTTTGTCTAGGAAAATAATTTACACTCAACAATACATATAGTTAATATATGGGCAAGGTAAAGTCCAACCCAAGTACATGATTCCCCTTTTAAATGATGTTCAGTTCCAATAAATGAAACATAAATCATGACTTCCTCTCTATAGATATTTTTAGGAACTATGTGCTCATTGTATATCACATAACTCATGCTTGTTTATGCTTTTCATTTTTCTTTGTTGACCATGAGCAGTATGTGACATATTCTGCTAAATAGAGGTGTTCAAATTTTTTATTCTTCCAAGGTACTTATCTATGATAGAAGCACACAAAATGTTTTTTGAATCACTAGGCTCAAGTGTCAACAACTTGGTTTTTGAGAACAAATGTTCTCTGTCCAAGGGCTGATGTATTAATGAAAACTATTTTCCTTGAACTAGAATGCAAAGGAAATGAAATAACAATTTGAACAAATTTGTGGCTAGACATTTGTTGTGTGTTTAGAAGGGAATTTCCAAGCATGTGTATTATTTGCACCTTTCCATCTTTGTTTTTAGCACATTCATCACATATTTTATAAAATGTGTTGGTTAAGGTACAATCCAACTTTGTCACATAGGAGCTATAGTATGTCGCTACAACATACTTATTTAAAATATATTGAGAATTTGTGTTTACATTCTATAATTGAGGCATGTTTATAGAAAATGCATTTTTCCACATGTCCATTAGTGATCTCTTTAGAATAAAAACAAATCACTACAACATAACGTGTAATAGGAATATGTATAGCTCCTTTATCAAATGGACCATTTCTAAATACAATTCAAATGTGGTGTGTTTGTGGAAAAAATGTTCTTACAACATATAAAGGTGTTTTGCTAGTTTCTTTGTAGTTTCATATTTTCTTTGTAATGGTTCCAAAATTGTGGTTCTACCCATTAACAACAAGGGAAATCCAAATCGATGGTTTTTTGATGTGTTTTACAAGCTATTTTGGTATGATGGCATGTTTGTACTTTTCCAAGGCTAACATCAAGCAAGCAATGCCAAATCATAGGAATTGTTCTTGTTAATGAATCACTCAATCGTACTATTCAACCCCTAATCCAAAATAGGTGCATCTCAAATCCATATAAGCTTACATTCATGTTTGTTCCCTTTATATTGAAATTCAACAACAAAAAAGTAATTGACAACATCTCCATATATTTGATTATTTTGCAATTTTTTTTAAAGCATTGAATTTGTGTTGATAATAGTGAGTACAAGTGATATGATGCTTTCTCTTCAGTGTGTCAATACTGTCTTCATTGATGGGCCCGACATTTTCCAGGCCATGTTTTATAGACAACCTTGTTAATGATGTGCATAACAAATACCAAAGATGTTCAACACTAGTTAATGTTACAAAAAGAGATGGATGGCCAAGTTATGTTATCATTGCAAAAGCATCTTTGCACACAGTTTTAGAGTAGTCAAGATAAATCTTTTCAATTTTTAGAGAGTGATATGCAATTTATAGTGACCAAGCATCTATAATAATTTATACTTCTCCAATTTGTAGTCACCCTTGTGTATAAAAACCCAAGCATAGCTTGAAAATTGATGTATGATAATTTGAATTGCTTGAAAAAAATGTTTGTGATATGTGTGGAGAAAGAAGTGTCGTTGTGCATTGACCCTCATTGCACTAGTTTCTAGTAAGATAATCGATCGAAAATGTTGTTGTGGTGTCTAAAACAATAAAAAATCGATGGGGAATTAATTTCTTCAAAGAAATTGTCTTGGAAGATGCATAGGGGTTTGAAGCCATTACATGGTGCATTCACACAACTATATTAGATAAATCATAAATCAAATGTGTAAATCATGCACAACAGTTTCTTGTCATAGGATTAGGATCACTATTTATAGAACCCACATGTAGAAGCTCAAAAAATAAAATGTCTCTATCCTCCAAAGAAATGTTTTGTTTTTCCTCAAAGACAACTTCCCATCCTTTGTTGATGACAATGCCCTCATTGTTGTATAGAGGTTTTTCAGAAAAAAGTGTAAGTGCAACCATGACACTCAATAGCATGATGTTTATAGACAAATATGAATTTTTGAATTCTAATTTTATTTTTAGCATCATTGCTACTATCATTGTTTCAACTAAGTTGCATGGGAGGGCACGTTGGACACATTTAATATCAACAAACACATTTATGATTGTTATTTTCAATCCAAGTTGTCCTCTTTTGTATGCAAGTTGTTTTATCTATGGAAATGCTATTAGAAAAACAAGATCACAACGCAATAAAATAAAACAAATGCGGAAATAAAACACAAAAGGTAAACAATACAATACCAACACAAATATACGTGGTTCACCCAGTGTGGGCTACGTCCACTAGAGAAATTTCTAGCTCTTTCCTTTTTATTATCTAACAAATGAAGGGATACAACCTACAACACACCCGCTATAACTTACTCTTCTTTCTCTCACAATCTCCTCTCTCAGAATATAATATTCGCAATGATACATAACAACAATACATTTCCCTCATAAAAGAGGGTTTCCTTCTAGGGAAAAAAAACCTAACATAAATTCTATCGTCAGATTTGCAATCTTATAATGAACGGTCCAGATTTACTAAGAAATTACAATATACATTTACAAGGAAATTTTTCCTTTGGGGGCTTCTGCACCGAACCCCCATCGAGGAATGTTGTCCCTCAAACCCCCACAGGGGCCCGCTTTCCCTCGGACCCCCCATCCGAGGGGATCAACCCCTCTGACCCCGCAGGGGGGCAAGCCCCCCTGCAATGCCCCCGCGTGGAGGGGTGTACAATATTCCATGGTGTAAAGTCTTCATGGGGTATAAACATGACTGAAAACAAAAAAACCTTTGAATAAGGAAGATAATTAGGCTCCACAACCAACAAATTCCATCCTCAATAACATTAGTTTTTCCTATAAATAAATCAATTTGTTACTATGTCAATGTGTTAATTTCTCCTAAAGTTTTGATGATGTTGGAAAAGTTAGAAGTTTTTCATTTAGTAAAATATTCTTGCGTTATGGAAAGTAGAAACACACAAGATAGTTGAGAGTCCGTAAACCCTAACAAACCTTGATTCAAAGAATTTCATGGAGGAACCCCCAAGGGGGGAGTTGTTGTCTCCAAAATATGAGGAGGCTTTGACCTCAAGTAATCGTAACTACATATGCCAAGTCTTCTAAGGCTCAACTAACCAAATTTGTGAAGAGATTATGTGATATTATGTAAGTTAAGCTCCCACCAAGTTTGACCAGTTAAAAATCACTAGCCTTTGCAGACAGAGGATTGATTGGCCAATTCATGGGATTATGGAAATCCCCCAAAATAATAGCCACGTGGATACATAGGAACTAGAAACCACACATCACAGGCTAACTAAATAATTTATTTTATGGACATGATTTTTTTCCCTTCTTCTTCGAACACAAGGAGGAATAAGATCTGATTTTTAGAGGTGAACCATATTTTCTTGGGGCTAGGGGAATGTATTTGAACTGGTGGTCACCTAATTTCAACCCTGAGAATGGAATTCCCTTTGTTTTCCCTATATGGGTGAGGATTCCTCACCTCTTGTGGAATTTTTGGAACAATGAAGCACTTCGATGTATTGTGAACTCTCTCGGGTGCTATCTAGACATATCTGATCCAAGAGAAAACCTCTTTTCCCACGTAAGAATCTTTGTTGAGGTTCACCTGGAGAAAGGTCTACTAGAAATGGTAATGATCACTCTAGATAACTAGAAACATGTCCAATAGTTGGAATATGAACAATTCCCTTCATATGCAAGCCCTGTCATGAGTGTGGAATTTTTTCCAAAAATTGCAAGAAAACTAAGAAGGAGCAACTCCAGAACAATGATAAGGAAGAGACTTGGAAAATTGTAAGATGAAAGCTGATAACATGAGATAATTAAGGAATAAAACATCAAGAAGGAGAAGGGAAGGCTTTTGAACCCAACTCCGAAAAAAAATCCAAATCCACAATGGGGCCAACCTTTGATTTATCAAGGTTCACTAGTAAATAAGGGAGGATCTTCGAGCAACCGCTACACCATCCTCTTATAGATAGAGGGTGAGGAAGAACAAGAGAAAACTGACCAAAAAAACATGGACCCATCTCTAAAGGAGTATCCTTCAGTCCAAAACTCAGAGAAACAAAATCCAAATGTAGAAACCCTAGAGGAAGAACTATGGATGGGCTCGAAAATTCAGTTCTCTAAGATGAAAACCACATAAAGGGAGGAGAATAACAATGGTGAGGTCAGACAAATTGACATGGGTGTGGAAGAAATGGATAACTTCAAATAAGATGATACAAAATTTGCGAAACCTAATGATAAAGGAGTCAAGTTTGTCAATGAAAAAAAATAAATTTTCAACTAATGAGGGGAAAAAATAAATAGTTCTAAGGAGGTATGAGTGGAAACCAACATGAATAGTAAGGGAGGAACAAGTCAGTAAAGAAATTGTGATGGGAACTCAAATGACACTATACTCAATAGTTGGGGTGGGATAGAAACCCTCAAAAGTATCATGGAATAATGGCCCTACCAGAGGAGGTAGCTCAAATGGGTAAGTAATGATTGTAGTCTCTTGGAATTGTAGGGGTACGGGTAGTGCCCCAAAAGATTCCAGAATCAAGGAACTTATTAAATCTTAGAAGTTCATGATTCTTCTACTCCAAGAGACTAAAATGAGTTCTTTATATGTAGTCCAAATTGGGAAATCATAGTGGAGAGCATACCAAGCAATTGTATAATATTCAAGAGGGGCATCAGGGGTATTATGTACCCTACAAAATTCACATTTGGTAAGTTTAGAGTCTTCATTCCAAACTCAAAACTGGATTTTGACAAATCTTAAATATAGGTAAACCAATAGGTGTTCAAGAGTTTTTAATATTTATATGCGAGTAAGTTATATGGAAAAAGAAAATTGTTGGAGTTCCCTTTTAAATTTAATGAATTATGAAGTCATTCAATATTGTATAATAGCTAGGGATTTTAATGTAATTTTTCACAATTCGGAAAAGAGGGGGGAAGTATTGTCTGACACCCTTTCAAAGAAAAAATGGAAGACTTGATTAATGAATTGGATCTATTTAATGTTAAGCTGGTGAAAGGGAAGTTTACATCGACAAATACAAGAATTTTCCTTCATATTGCAGTCAGGTTGGACATGTTTATTATCCATAACAATTTATTACTTTAGGACTATATTTTAAATCTGAAATTCTCCTCTCCTTAGTTTTAGATCACAAGCTAATCTCCTTTCATTTTTAGAATTGTCCATATTACATACCTTTTCCCTTTTGGTATAACCCTCTTTGGATGAAATTTTAGGAGGCTATAGAGAGAGTGAAATCTACTTGGAATACATAGATCTCCGACACTCCTGTATATATTTGGGGGAAAAAACTTAAACTAGTTAAAAATACTTAAAATGCTAGGTGAAAACAAATTTTGTTTCCCCCTTCGTTGTGAAATATTAGATAAAAAAGAGGTTGGAGGAGATACAAAATAGGATGGATGAAGAGGAGGTCACATTAAAATTGCAAAAACAAGAAGATGGTTTTGTAATCAAACAAATGCTTAACATATCAGGATAAACCATAAGTACACACCATGTACACCAACATGAGTGTGTATAACAACTCCAATATATATAAGAGAGATGAGTTACACAATAACTCCTTAAATAACAGGAGAGCCTCCTCCAAATACCCAATTTCATTCATACATAACAATTCACATCGATCAATAATGAATACATGATCTCTATATATGCATGTTCACACACTACACATGAATCCCATTTACTATTAGGCCGACTCTAATACGTATACATTTACACATTACATGTACATTTATTCCCATATATACCCCCCTTGGGGTCATATCATATACATTTAACCCCATATATGCCCCCTTGGGTCATAACATAGTACCCTCCTTCAAAAATCTTTCTCCTCAAAGCTTTGCAATTAAAGGCTTCACATGTGATGAAACCAAGTAATATGATTTTCTTATGCTCCTTCCTTCTTCATTTTATTGATGATGATCCATCCATCCAAAATCAATTTTTTTTGTCTCAATCCTTGATGGCTAGTTGTTGCATAACTTTCTTTCCTTTGATTTCTTGTATTGTTATTGTAACTTCTCCAATTTGTAGTGGTTGTTGGTCTCCGATAGGTCTTCGATAGTAGCTTGTTTAAGAGTGGTTTTGTGATTCCTTGTTCGATGAATATTGACAAGTATTCCATATTCTTCCTTTATAATAATAATATAACATTCTTGTCTTCCTTGAAATATTTCTCGGTAATGAGGGTGTCGATATGGTTTCACATTTGACAATTTTCCTTCACTCAACACATGCATTTAATCTCTCTTCTTTTTAGAGTCAATGACATCCTCTATCCTATTTGCTTGGTCTTTGATTACTCTAGCCTTGGATATAATACCATCATATTTGGCATGTACATCCTCTAGACTAAGTTCAACTTCTTCAAGTATATTTTGGTGACCTTCTTGAATCTTGTCTTCTTTCTCCTTTTGAAGTTGCAATGTCATCCCATTTATCAAATTTTGATGTCCTTCTTCAATTCTATATTGCATTTTTGATTTTACCTCATCAATATTTAGGGATTCCTCAACCTTATTGCAAATTTCATCTTCTCATATTTTGGAATATTCTTCATTCAAGATCCTTGTTTTTTCTTAATTTTGATAATTCTTGTTTTCTTCTTTCAATCTCTTAACATCATCCAATAGTTTTTTTATTATGGTTTCGTAATCTACATATATTTTCATCTTTCTTTTTCAATTCTTCCCTTGACTCATCCTTTTCCCACTTTCCTTTGCTAGTATTTCCTTGTTTTAATTTTTGAACTTTCTTAATGAGTGATTCATTAAGGTATCATATATTAGATAGATCATCACCCCTCTTATTTATATCTTCTTTTTCTTATTTTAACTCCACTTGAATTTTATACATTGCCTCCATTTTTTTAATCCATAATCCATTTATTTGAGAAGAGTTCTTCAAATTCTTCCCATGTGATGTTCCATCTAATATCAAAATCAATACTCCTCCACCACTCACGAGCTTCTCCAAAAACTAATACTCATTGTTAAAAGATTCCTATCCTATTTCTTTACAAACCTCAACCATTCCATAGTATTTATTTCATATTTATCTTCATCTCCTATAAATTTAGGTATTTCCATTGGTTCTTAATTGAGGTCTAACCCCAAATCTCAACTTACAACCTCCATTTATTAAGGATAATGATATAAATAATTATAATAACCTTTTTAATATACTATTACACGTTTTCTCTTTCCAAGGTCTTTTGAATCACCACAATCAGATATCCCAACCAAAAGTTATGATAGTTTTAAGTGAACATACCTTTGAAACCCTAATTTGGAGTTTGTCTTTCTAGACGGCCTTCCTTTTGATGTATTTATGAAATTTTAGCCATCATGAATATGCAATTTCAGCTTACAATTTGATATGTCTTCTCTGCAATTCCACAGGTCTGACCAAAATTTGATATTACAAATGAAAGTTATGGTAACTTTCCCAAGCCTTGTTGATTTTTGGCCTTTTCTAGAGAGCAAACTTGTACAAAATGCCACGTGTCCAATATCTAATATCCAATTCTGAAATTTGTATCAGAAATAATATGGACTGTCCTCTTTCCAATGCAAATGATGGAACTAAATGTATATCTTTGATGAAGAAGATATGACTATTTTACCCAAAACAATTGTTTAAGACTAGTTATAGGACTAGTCAAATAACCCTACCTTCCACAGACTATATCTCAGAAATTAAAATGATTCAAACTTTGAAATTTTTACTAGGTGAAATCTGTTATATTTTCTCAGTATTTTGCAAATTTCACAATTTGAAACATCACTAAGAAAAAGTTATAGAGAAATTCCCAAAATGACTTGTTTGAGATTGATTTCAGGGCTAGTAAAAATCCCTAACTTCCATGAGATATATCTACGAAAGTATAACGAAATAGAACCTGCATTTTTTACTACAGATACCTTGATATGTCTTCTAAGTAAACTCCAAATTTCACTATCTTAAGCATCCTAGAAAAATAAATGATAGCAAAAATTACAAGATGACTCGCTTGAAGAAGTAAAGCCCTAAGATCGATGCTCTGATACCAAATGTAATGGACCAAACTCTTAAGATCTCATAATAAAATATAATTAAGCACCATTTACACCAATGTGAGAATGGAGAAAAACTCCAATATAGATAAGAGAGATGAGTTACACAATAACTCCTTAAAGAATATGAGAACCTACTCTAAATACCCAATTACATTCATACATCACAATTCACATCCCTCAATAATTAATACATGATCTCTGTATATATTGTTTTGCTTGTTTTGCCACTTGGATGAAAAAAAACAATGCACTTACGTGCCTTGTTAGACCAACAAGACAATACAGAAAAGAGTTAGTTGATTAGTGTATCAACCATAGAGAATACATGAAGAGAAATAACAAGGAAAATAAAACTAAATTAGGCATGAATGGAGATCAAATGACAAGATGAATATGGAACACAAAATAGCTACCAATAGTACTGATCTTTGAATTGATAACACCTAGGAGAAGTATGGGAACTTATGAGTCCCCTCTTCCTCCTTGGGAGAGCTCTCAAGTCCCCCAAATATAAATCTCTCTTCTTCTAACAATGAAATTAAAATGGTGAATACTTGAAGGTTAAACTTCTCAAGAGATGAGAAGGGAAACTCTAGTTATGATTCCTCAAATAGATCTAAGAGAAAGATGTCTTTTTGTTGATAAAAAAATTGGTCACCTCTATTTTTTTGCTCCTCGAATGAAAAAAAAAATTGACATCAGAAGAAGAAAATTTTGAACAATTATAAGTTCATTGCATATCCCACAGTCTCAGCTTTGTCACACAATTTTTGGTTTCAAAATCCGAGTTCGTATACTTAAGATATCTAGGTTTTCATTTAACCAGAAAAAAAAATGCTTCCTCGATATGCGACAAAGCTAATTTTTATTGTAACAAAGAATTATTGGAACCATGATCATTCACATGGAACCCCACCATTTCTTTGAAACATGTCTAACTTTCAGAATCACGTCCAATTCTTGGAACCACACTTTCTCTTGGAATACATCCATGCATCTTTAAATATATATATTCCACACTTAAACATTTTTTCTATTTCCTTACCACTCCTCTCTTTCTCTTCTCTTGTTCCTCTATTACACTCTATTCAAAGCTTATATTTTTTTTCTTTTATCTCCTTATCTCTCCATTCCCCTCCTTGTCTCTCCTTCCTTACTCCCCATTCTTCCAACACTTGGATTTTTTCCCAATTTTCCCACCCCTCTTCCTCACCTCCTTATCTATCCACTCTCCCATCCCTTTACTTCCCCTCTTATTCCATAATTATAATTATTTTAGTTCTTCCTCCCTCCATTGAATGGATGGAATTGCATTCTTCCTCACTCCCTTATCCTTGCATCTTTTCATCCTCCTGCTTCACATCACTTAGCCAATTTATCAAAACCACTCCCCTCCACTCTCTCCACACCACTGCGGGTCTACGGGGTTGGATGAATCTTCCTCTCCCTTATCCCTCCATCCCAATGACCCCCTTAATTTGAAACACTTATTTATCCCCGCCCCCCCCTACGTCGCCCTACCTCATTTCCTAACTTATTCTACCCTCATTCCCTCCCCCCCACTCTCCTTTCGTCCCATTTCCCAAATACTTAAAAAAATTATCCTAAGTTTATCCCATTATATTATATATTATTAACCAATGAAATTAATCCATTTTTCAACCATTTATTTCATGACACATGGAAAATCTATTAACCAATGGGAGAATGACACATGGAAGCAGATGAAACCATGACATGTAGCAAACAACCGCGTGACATATGGCAACTCATGCTAACCTATCACATAGAGACACATGGTAATGATGTGGATGCTAACTCACTACTGACTGGGCGATTATGAGGATTCCACTAGGCATTGACTTGGTGCATGGTGGAGGATGATTGGGCAATCAAATTTTTAATTATTTAATTAATTTTCTAAGGCGTTGAACTCCAAGTCTCCGTAATCTCTTTATGCTTCACATTAAAGGCATGGTATAATTTACATTATAATAATTTAAAATCCCAATATCCCCATGCATGTGGGATATACATTATGAAGAAAATTCAATTTTTTTAAAAGAAGAGGCGAAATAAGATCAAGGGCTAGGATTGACCCATGAAAATTAATCAACGACCGCTGAGCAATGATTTTCTGAGAGCCATAACTTGAGATACGAGAGTCAGATGGGAAAACTATACCTAGTTGGAAAGATAATTCGACAAGAAATATGATGGAATAGGTTTCAAGGGCTGAAATTGGACATATTTTTCTCAGAAATTGAAAGAACAATCAACAATATTTTTATGGTGTGATGATAAATCTGTTTGGTACCTAAACTTCACAAGCTCATATCCTGAGATCCAAAAATAAAAATCTCACCTAGGAAGACTCGTTGGAAATATGAGATGATGAGGATTGCATATAAAGTAACTTCCATGTTTGGAAGGAAAATTATTTTTCTCAAAAAATAAAAAAAACAATCCACTTTAAAAAAGACAGTCAATTAAACATTTTTGGAAAATAATAGTTTATTTAAATTTTTTTATTAAGGACCAAAGGGGCCCACTTAAACACACAAATATTAATAAAATTGATTCTTTAATGAAAGTTCAATTAAACATTAATTAAAGTGGTTATTCCAAGAAAGATAAATCTAACTACTTAAGAAGTTAGAAGAGTCAGTTTAAAAAAAAAACAAGAAATGGCTTCATCAAGGGGTTAGAGAATGTGGCATTATCATAGAAAAAATTATAACAAAAGGGTACAACCATCAACATGAAACTAAACTTCTGATAAGCAAATAGAGATCTCCATCTTCTCCATTCTTCCTCTTATTCTACATCACTTTCTCAAGGCTTTTTGTTCATATTTCTGAACTAAGCATAAGGTTGAGTTTTTGAGTGTTTATCTTATAATCTTCCAAGATTTTTCTTATATGATCATGGAGTATTTATAACCATATATGTGACTGTTAGATGTAAGACAAGATTTTCTATCAGATTCATGGGAATTTAGTCTTTGTTAAACAATTTTTGTTTTTGAGTCACTAGTCAATTGGTTTGCAAAGATTTTGTGTATTGTTGAGTATCTTTTATGAATAAAACTCCACAGAGAACTACTTCATGGTTTTACTTTAATGATTTCTCAGATATTGGGATCTTTGAGGATGATATTTTTGAATTATTCCCATCAAATTCTTTTTAGTATTAAATGCATAACTCATTTAAAGTTCTTTGAATGATCAAAACTATTTCCCTCTTTTTCTTGTGAGAATATATGGATGTATCCTCTACTTGTTTGTGATTTAGAGGGTTGTATAAATAATTCCGAGTATGTATGTATTATGATGTTGAATCCTTCCTTCAATATTTTAATTTTTATGAAGCTATTTGTTGCACATAAAGCTTAGATCAAGTTATTAAAGAACCATTTCATATATAAATCAATAAAGACTTGGGGTTTGCAATCTAACATTCTCCCTAATCCAAGAATATCAAGATTATCTTTCATATTGTACATAGGAGTACCATCTCTATAAAAATGCAGGGGGGATTCATATCCTCGTGAGGTTGTTGTTTCAATATTAACTGATTCAAACATCAACACTACTCTAAAACCAAATGAACAACATAACAATACTCAAAATTGTTCTCTTTGTTTGCATACCTTGGGCATGGATTTATAGGACCAATACAAGAGTTTTCACAATTTTCTTATAGTGTGAATGGGGTCCTTTGGAGGTACTACCCATCCCTTCAATAGTCCCAAAGAAACATTTTGGGATGATTTTGGAGTCTTGTCATGGTACACCTGCATTAACGGTTGGAGTCTTGTCATAGAATTAACGAGATGGGAGGGAATACAAATACTTCTTTTTTAGTACTAATTCCCAAAGAAAACAACCCCAACTCCTTTAACAGATTCTACCCCATCTCTTTATGCAATTTCTCTTATAAAACCATGACTAATATTATTGTAGGTCGATTGAAGAAGATGATGCCTAAAATAATCTCAACAAATCAGGGAGGGCTTATTCAAAATAGACAAATTCTTGACAATATAGTCTTTGTGCAATAAGCAATTCACACAAGATACAAAGCGAACGAGAAAGGTATGGTAATTAAATTGGATATGGCTAATGCATTTGATTGTGTAACCTGGCATTCATTCCTTTTCAAATTCATGCTTAAATTTTGTTTTTGAACTAATTTTGTTTCTTGGGTAGCTACTTGAGTTAGATCACCTTGGATTGTGCCTCCGGTCAATGGAAAACTTGCAACTTCCTTTCAAATTAGTAGGGGTATGAGGAAAGGATGCCCTCTTGGAAAGGATGCCCATTGGACCAAAAAGTGATCAATATATTTGTAGGTATTCCTTTGCAAGGGATGTGTCCAATGGAAATGTGCATGTTTCTATGGAGCATATTGTTTCAGTGCAAGGAAAGATAAGTGACTTGGAAACATGGAAGTGTGTAACAATATAAGACCTAGAAGCAAGAAATGGATCAAAATATCCACACATGACGTTTTGGTCTTGGAACAAAATATTATGTTTGGAAATAGGGTGGAACACGACATGAAACATAAAACATAGTACTATAGATAATCGAAGAGGAACAAAAAATTTCAACGATAAAAGGTGGTGTCTAAAGACACCGTTACAACACTTAAGCAAATCACATTGTGAAAAGAAAATCATAGTGCATATTTGATCTCTTGACCATCATGATCGATTGATGATAATGAACCAAGGGATATGCTATTTATAGATTCAATATCTAACCAACTTCCATAGAATCTAGAAGATATTGTCCACATGTAACCACCAGTTGTTAGAGTTGACTCTGCTAAATCCACGCTGTCAAGTCGGCTTGATAAGGATGCTTGACATGATTGACCATCCGTCCAACTCGTAGTCAATTGTTGGGCTGGTTGATCCACCACATGACTATCTCCAACTGTTGGTTGACTGTTCGATTGACAGGCATGTCGACTACTCAATCGATTGATGTAGTGTGCTAGTCGATCGCCTAACAGACAATATCTAGATGTAGGTAGACCATCCAACTAATTGAGTCCAAGAGATATGTGATGAACCATCAATGCTTGATTTTCCAACACCCCCCATCAACAAATGTCTATAGAGATTCAAGACGTGTAATTACATCATTAGGACCCCCCCATAATTGTAGCTTATTGAATCCCAAGCATTGCGTGGAGCTTAATAAATCTAGCTTCAACTAAAGGTTTGGTGAATATGTCAGTAACCTGATCATCTATTTTTCAATTTTCAAGAGAGACAATGTTCTCGTGAACCATCCCAAATAGTGAGCATGGAGCTCAACATGCTTCATCTTACCGTGGGAAATAGGATTGTAAGAAACGTATATAACACATTGGTTATCATAGTATAATGTAGTCGAGGTTTGAATAGGAAGGCCAAGTTCTCCCAAAAGTTGGAGAATCCATACTTCTTCAGTACTTTCTTGAATGACACCACAATATTCTTCTTTCGTAGTCGACAAGGACACTAGCTTCTTTTTCTTGAATGACCGTATCAATGGTCCAGTGCTAAAGTGAAACACATAGCCAGAAGTGGACTTCCAATCATCACTGTCACTAGTCGAGTCGGAGTCGGTGAAGTCGACCAATGGATCGAAAATTCGACAATACTTGATACCAAAATGAGTGGTACCCTTGACATAACAGATAATTATGTTAGGGACCTAACCTCCATAACCCCTCACGTAGGTAGAATAGTATATTTTCCATGTAATAAAGGCCAATATTAATAAGGCTAAGTAATAAGGAAGAATAAGTCAAATGTAAGAAGACCTAATAGAAGCTTCCGCTTCTAGAAGATATTCCTCTAGAATGTTATTTTGGTAGATATATTTAGTATAAATAGGAGTCAAGGGCATGATACATTTTTGTCTTGAGAATTATTATAATAGAGCATTGCTCTGCTAGAGGTTGCCCCCTCAAAGAGGAAAGTGAACATTGTTTCCTATCAATAAAGGTATTATTCTGGTGTTGTGGTTTCATCTATTGTGTTGCTTCGCTATTATTCTATGCAATATTTATGTTCACGACTATTATAATAGATCTGGTACCTTACAAGTAGTACCAGAGCACTTTCCTTGGCAGAAAATTGTGGGTTATTTTTTTTCAGGGTAGAGATGTATTTCAATGTCTTAAAGCTACATATATCTTTCATTCAACGCATAAATCTGCATTTAGGGAAGCATATATGCATGAAATACAAGTGGTACCTAAGCGCACATTGTTTTCCACCCTTGTAACCCCTGTTGGTACCCCTTCGAGTGGTATCACATCAAAAAACAAATGTATACGGATCGACCTAGATATCCTGAAGCCCTCCATAGATAAACAAATCGGTCACCTAACTGCTATAGTGCCACTGAGAACAACACTCAAGAAGATACTCTCTACTACCTGGGTAGTCGAGTAGTACGACTAAGGGCACGGTCTAGCCTCCTTAGTTGGGGCCTTGAGATATTGGGCCGAGTAATACTATTGGACCACACATGTATATCAAAGAGATATAGCATAGGGAAAACCCCTGTTTGTAGAAACCCTGAATACCCTAACCCTTGGGACGAAAATAGAAATAAAACATACAAGATCTATTTTCTTGCAACTGTGCCTCTTTCATTTTGGTTGCGAAATTCCTACACATTTCTTCCTGTTAAGCATTTGGCCATTTCGTCACTGCAGTATGATTAAGATTGGAGTATAACTCCGCAAGAGTTAAAAAAAAAGTCTGGATCTTTCCGACACCATTATTTGAGACCTATCCCATTGGATTCCTCTCTTCTCCCTGATCGCAGCCATACCTATCATTTTTTAGTAATTTTTTTTTTCCTGTGGGTCTGACCCATTTCTGCCACCCGCATTTGGCATCTATCCCATTGACTTCCTCTCTTTGCACTGATCATAGTGGTACCAATCACCAACAACCCATTTTTGTGCGGTCCCACTTTTCCCCCTATCCCATCCCCATGGCCCACACTCGTAGCCAAGATTGGGAACAACGTCTCACCGCCTTGGACAAAGCTCATGACCAAACTCAGACTTCTATTTCTTCCATTACTTCTAGTATTGGTAACCTCAACTCCTGGCTTGATTCACTCAAATCACTTCCCACATCCATCATTGAATTGACTTCCACCTGTCAACAATGCCATGATGTAGTGAACACTTTGACTGCCTTGTTTAAGCCCACCCTAGATCCTTTCTCTTCTTCCACACCTTATAAACCTGAAGGTCCCAAATCCTCCCAGTCCACCTCTTTTCCTCCCCATGACTTTCAGTGGGACCTACGTCCCCCTTGCATGGAGTTGAACAAATTTGATGGCTCAGATCCCACAGGATGGGTCACTCAAATGGAACACTACTTCTATTTTTACGACATTATTGACGAGTTGGCCAAACTCAGGTATGGTGTTCTCCATCTAGATCCAGAACGCTGGTAATGGTGGCAATGGAGAAAAAATCCACGCCAAGGGTATGTGGCTTGGACACAATTTGTTGCATAACTTTTTGATCGCTTTGACATTGACACCCACCATTTAGGTTGTTTAACAAAGTTGAAACACTCTGGCACAGTGGAAGACTTTATAGATGCTTTTGAGTGATTGGCTTTTGGCACAAAGGGTATGTCTGCTGCTTTTTTTTGAGAATGCTTTATCAGTGGCCTCAAGGATGAGATCCGTGCCCACATCCTCATGGCTCACCCTTAGAGTTGGGTGGAAGCTACTAAAACAAATAAGGAAGCACAACATGTTATCTCTTCTCAAACTATAAAACCCTCCTTTATTCCTTTCCCTAAACCAATCACTCCCACTCCTCCTTCCACTCCACTAAATATCCAAAAAATGACCTGAGTAGAAATGGTTGAATGCTAACTCAAGGGACCTTGTTATAATTTTGATGACAAATATTTTCTTGGGCACACATGTAAGGATATAAATATTTTTATGGACATCTGTAAGGATGTTTTTGAAGAATATTTTGAGGCTCCCCTTGTGGCCGAGTCACATGAACCCATTCACATGACTCCACCTTCCGACCCTCCAGAAGTTGAACCAGTCATTTCCCTGAATGCTCTCACTGGATTCTCTACTCCCCAAACCCTCAAGCTATTTGGTTACATTAAGCACCAAAATTTCATCATCCTTGTTGACAATGGAAGCGCCCATAATTTTATTCATTGCCACATTACCCAAGAAACTAATTTCTATATCCAAGCAGTCAACAAATTTTAAATCATGATTGCCAATGGCGTGTCCATGAAATGTGGGGGGCGTTGTGAAAATGTGCGTCTCCAAATTGGTTAGTACCACATGAAATATCATATGTTTTCTATTGACATGGGTGGTTGTGACATTGTGTTGGGTGTCGAATGGCTAAGGAATCTGGGTCCCATTCTCATGGATTTTAAGGAATTAACCATGCAATTCAACCAAGAGGGTGTAACACCCTAGTTTTAACCCTTATGAACTATAATGTATTATATAATTTTGACTTAGGATGGTGAGCCAATAAAGTTGAAAAGGGGCCAGAGTGCCTAGGAAATGTAATACATCTATATACATTAATAAAATACATTGTTGGTTGCAAGACGGACAAGGAAGAAAGAGATAGGGGGCTATGATTACACAAGAGAGGGGTCTTAAGGGGCTAAGTCTTTTTATTATATTTTATTTACCCATAATTGATTTTATGGAGAAAAGGGGTTACATGAGCTTCTTGGGAGGGAGACCACGTGGTTCTTGTTTTCATGTAATTATATAAAAATACCTTGGGGGATGTTTTGGGGTTCTTCTTCTTCTTCTTCTTCTTCTTCACTCACTCACTTGTTGTTCTAGGTTCACTTGTTCTTATTCATTCAGTGTTACACCCTTCTCTCTCTTTCATTTTTGGTGCCTCATTCTTGTTAATTCGTGTGCTCTGGGTCTGAGCATGGAAACAGATGGTTGGAAGAGGACACACATTTCTAGATGGATGTAATAAATTACTGATCATTCCAGGAGGGGATGGATGAATGTGTGCATGAGATTGATGGTAGTTCAAAAATAACTGTCCACAGTTGAGAATCCTTGCAGTTTCCAGTAGGGATATTTCCTGACTAGTAGCACTAAAGCCCCGGAGAGAAATGGAACAACCTAAGGGACTGCATGGCAGAGAAATGTGTTCATTTCTTTGGGTTGTGCAGGTTGAGGGAGAAAGAGAGATAGAAATTCAGATTTGCTGTGTGGTTGGGAAACCTGAGAGCTAGTTAGCCAACTATTATGTGTTTTAGATTTGGCTTAGGACCTACCTTGTGAATTCATAGACTTTGCTCGAGGGTGACCTGCTGTTGAGAGTAAAAGAATAGCAGTGTCTATGGTTGGGAGGAACGTCCTTGGTCTGCAGCCAGTTGGTGAATGTTTTCTTGAAAAGATAAGTGCTCTATGTGATTTCTGTATAATGTATATTCCACTGTGTATTTAATTATCTTTGAGATATGTATTTGTAATGTGCATGTTTGCTGGTTATTATTGTGCATGGAACATTATTTATTTCTTTTATGTTATAGCATGGATCTTGATTAATTCATGTGGGTCTTTCATGCTTGATTTCAGATTGAGATCAGTTCAAAAGTGAGTTTTTGGAGTAGCGTGGCCATCCTGTTGATGGTTGGGTACGTTACAGGTTAGCATGGCCAACCCGAGGGGCTGGGTATGTTACATAATGGTATCAAAGATTCAGGTTGAAACACCAGAATGGTATGGGATGGAACTGTTGGATATGGTATTATGGTTAAGAATGGATATGTACTTGAAATATTAAATCTCATGTGAGATAACATTACAGAGATCGTGCATAAGCCAGAGCGTCGTGCAGACATAGATCATTTGTAAAGAATTGTAGAATCATGACCATTCCCCTTTGAATTTGGGAGAGATCACAACCATTGAATCAAGGATTTCTAGATCATTAGATCAAAATTCAGGTGGACGAGGACCGTCAGATAGATGTGAAACCAGGGGCTATGTGGGATTAAGTCCCAACCGTCAAATCGAGCTGGTCGATCATCAACCATCGATCGAATCCAAGCAGGATATGGAGACTCCAGAACTTCACAAATTTGGTGATTATGGGAGGCAGGGCAGAAGCATGAAATACCGAAGGCCGAAGTTGTGAAATCTTGCCGGTCATCCGATCTGATAGGAAGTTTGGGTGAAATCTCCACCGTTGATCGTGGTCATTCAACATTGATCACTTCGGGAAGTTTAACTCTAAGAGAATCGAACCATTTTAGAACTATTATAACCCGGAGTCCTGGAGTGCAGAATTCTCAAATTCCCATTGACCGTTAGATTGAGGGAAGGAATTCGTGATCAATTCCATCTATTATATCAGAAGTACAAGGATAGAGAAGTTTCGAGACTTCATAACTTCACCACTTCAGCGATTACTAGATACTAGGACAAGCCCTGAAGTGCCAAAGCTGCGAAGAGCCGAAGCTGCAAAGTGCTGAAGTCATGAAGCGTCGAAGCCACAAAGTGAAAAGATGTAGCTACGAGATCATACAGGCTGTCAGATATGGAGGGAGGAATGTGGATCGTCCATTTGGTTGATGACGTGTCTTATGCCACATGGCAGGGTTTTCGTATGGGGACATGTGCCACATGAATTCAATAAATTTTGGACCCCAACTTGTCCATTTCAGAGTGACACATGGCACATATTCGATGGGTCCACATCACCATAGGTGACATCAACAATACCATGTCATCTCCGGGAGTATGGCCTCCTGCGGTGTCCAATGTCTCTACCAGGGAAAGTGCCGAAGACCGAAGTTGTGAATTCACACAGGCCATCGATCTAAGATCCCTTCAGGACCTTTCTCAACTGTTATATCAAGCAATGGAAGGATGGTGTAAGAACTTCGACATATATCACTCCGAGGAAGTGAAATGACTCAAGAGTTGAAATGTCTCGGAGTCTCGGAGCGTCGAAGTCCAAAATTAATTAAGGACTGTCCATCCCAATGCTTGATTAATCCATGACCATTGATCTCTGTAACATTCCCAGCCACCAATAGGCCGAGCAATTCCATTACTCAGACACTTCACTTAGCTTTGATACCAATTTGTAACATCCCCAGCCACCCACAGATCCGGCAATGCTACCACTGCGGAACATTCACATATAAACATATAACATGCATTTTAATCGAAATAAAACACATATCATAGAGTTACTACTACCATACAAATTCAAATGTAATAAGCAGTAAATCCACATACGCAACATAATACATGATAACATTCAAGCATCACAAGCAGGCATAACATAAAATTAAGCACATAAACGATACTTATCTTTCAACTGGAATAACACTACCAACTACGTACAAACCTTCCACGAACCTCCCATCCATAGACCATGCTACTCATCACGCTCAGCAGTGGGTCACCCCCGAGCTGGGACTAAGCTCCACCTAGGGCAAGGGAATCCTAGACTAGGCTGAGGTTACAGGAAACTACACAATGCAACCAGAAGGATTCTTTCCAGAAGCCATCTTACACCCACTAGTCACGAACTCTCATTCCTCACATACCTGTTCCACCCAGGAGTATACACCTTCACTGTCACATAGTCCATCGGCTACTTCACCTCCCTCTCAAGGTCTTGGCAACATGCCAGATCAGGAATTCTAGAGCTCCATAGTTGGTGCTGGACTCTCTCTGGGAGAAAACCACTTCCCAACAAACTCTCTCACCTAGAGAGAGTTTCTTATAGTCCTGACAACCTGCCTCTTCAACCACAACCACCTCCCTCACCTGGAGAGAGTGTTGCACACATGCCTCTAAACCTGCTTCTTCAACCCTGTTCCCGCACAAGGAGGACACCAAGAAGGATCAACAAGGAACAAACGATGACAACAAGCCACACTCAGTCCAGGAACTGCGTGGCCACAACAACCCACAGTCATAACACACATGACATAGATAATACACAGGATACTCGGGCTTCACAGAAGACGCGGATCAGTCCATGGGTTCTCACTGGGTTCAAAGGACACATAGGTCGGTTTTTCCCCCTTCCCGTGCGTGGTTTCTCGGGTGACGACGAATGTACAGAGGTTGGTGATAGAGACCAACGAGTTCAGATGAAGAATGGAAAATGGTAGCACAAACAACCTTCACTGCGCGCGGTTATGCAGATGCAGATGCAGAGGCCAAAAACGAGTTTAGGTGGAGGATGGAAGAATGGCCAACGAACTCATGTGAAGGATGACAGAATGGGGAGCCAAATCCCAACACGAGTTAACTCTTGGGTTTTAGCTGCATGAGCCTAGGTCGACACCTGTCTTCCTGGAGCTGCATGCACTCCACTTTTCATACATTCCTTTTCCAAGAACTTAGGACAACACTTGGTCAATTTTCTACCTTAGCCTTTTAGGAAATAATAATAAATTATTATCCCCTTTAGAGGTAAGACCCCTAGATTATCCCCTAGGCCCAGACCTTCATCCCCCTTTCCCTTACCCAACCTTGTGGAAGCTTAATTCCCCATCACTCTTTCTTTGTGGTCGGTTTGCACGTAGCACTGTTTATATTTTATTAATGATCTGCATAATTACATATACAAAATCAGGCTCTTGGCCTTTAACACCTAGTCTCTCCGACCTAATCACCAAACAAGCCTCCTAGCTTATTATAACTCGGCTCACCAGTCTACAAAACATGTTTACAATACATAATACAACTGGGGCACGTCCTTGGGGTATTACAATCCCCTCCCCTTATTTTTGCACTATCCTCAATGCAACTCTTTACACAACATCAACACGATTTCCAAAATCTTAAAAAAGATGCGGGTATTCTGCCCACATAGCATCCTCATGCTCCCATGTTGCATCCTCAGGACCGTACTAGGTCCAATGGACCTTTACAATCCCTATGGATCGATTCTGGAGCTGTTTTCTCTTTCGGTCCAATATGCGCACCAGATGCAGTTGCAAGACGCCTTCTTGCTCCATCTGAATCACATTCCAATCAATAGCATGATTAGCATGAGGTATAGATTTCTTAAGAAATGAAACATGAAACACATTATGTACAATCATGGATGCAGGTTATGCAAGCATATATGCAATGTGTATATATGTATATACATGCAATTCTAATAACATTATAACCCGTATACAAGATACACAACATACAATAAATAAAAAACTGTACTTATCTTTTGATTGAGAAGACCTTCCACATCAACATGGTCTAGACCAAGGTACCAAACCTCAACAATACTCCAACCAATGGTCTCTATTCCCCACATGCCTATCCCACCCTAGGAGTGTACACCTTCATTGTCAAGCAATCCATCAACTGCTACACCTCCCTTTCCTCAGGCTTCAGCAACAGGCCGGCTCAGGAAGTCTCAGAGCACCATGGCTCCCGGAGTTCCAACTGCCCTCAAAGGTTTCCAATCAACATCTTCTCCAAGCTACTCTTTGTAGTCAACATTCTAACTTTTATCAACATCATCTCATCTGCATCACCCACATGCAATTATCATGAGGAAACATAAAAGAATTTATTTAGAAACTCAAACTTAGTTCAAAGGGAATTCATCTTTTTCCCAAAACATGAAATTCCATTTCATAATTCTTCTTGGATGTTGCCATATTATGAATGAAGCCATCCTTGTGGTTTTCCACAGGCACCAAACTGCATACCATTTTCCTGCAAGGCTTCATCTTGCATATTGCCAACAATTGTCATTATTTCATGTACATCATAATTCATTTGCAATATGTATAGAACCATATGCACTGAACTTAGAATTGTCTGCATCTAGCAATTCAAT
This sequence comes from Picea engelmannii, assembly GCA_009831015.1. Lineage (NCBI taxonomy): Eukaryota > Viridiplantae > Streptophyta > Pinopsida > Pinales > Pinaceae > Picea > Picea engelmannii. The sequence continues at coordinate 126,670 of ML802194.1, read as the reverse complement.
CATAATTACCAAACAATTTAATAAAATAGAATGACTCGTCATTCTATGCATATGCAAGTTCATAATTAATAACAATAAGTTCATTACTTCTTTTTCCGAACAAGAAAATTTCCTGTAGTCAATGCTCATGTGACTACTTGAATTTCATCTTTCCTGTTGCAATGTCTAGCAACTCCTGAAATGTCATCAGCTTCATGAGTTCTCAACATTTCAGCTGTTAATAACAATTATTTCCATGCAATAATATATATGCATGTACTTACAAAACATATTCAACCATTGCATTTAGTATACAATTCTATCACTTACTATGCATGAGTGAAATTCTCCATGCATACTTATTCAGTGCACCTTGCATTGAATTACATAATTCTCTTTATCTCAGTCATGTATCTCACAATCCACGAGTTGGAATTCTGGCCAATGTGTTGACACATTCTCCACACACTTCCTATTGTCTTCCCAATTATTTGGATGCCTTCCTTTTCGACCCGAACACTACACCAAGATTATAATTCTATGGTGTTCATTAGTGTTAGAAAAAAGGTTGCAGCCCAAGTTTTATTTAAAGGTAGGAAGCTTTTAGTACCTGTGTGGCTCATAAGCTTTCCATATCCGTACCTTGCCATATCCAACCTTGTCCTAGTCTCATACATGACTAGCTTACTGGCATTCATTCCTATAACAATTTCTTATCTTTTAATTCTTTGGTTATTACTCCATAACCAAATTAACATGACATTCTACTATGTCAGTGTGTGCATTCAGAAGCTAAAAAGATTTGAATTAATACATGCCTCCATCCTTTACCACATCCACTGGTATGCATTCAATAATATAATCATGTGATTTTATAAAATAACTTTGGCTTAGGAAATTCTTACCTAAATTTCCTTTCAACAATTATGCAAAAAGAGTAATAAAAACTCATACCTGCATGACTGCCATTAATAATTTTTATACTACCTGAAAGTATGATGGCAGTAGAAGCTTTCATGCTTCTTTTATCAAAATTATAAACAACACTTCAGCTCTCTGTTGCTTCACTCCTTATGCAACAACATCACCAACAACACTTGCAAACATGCAAGCATTCTTTCCTCTGGTTGACCCAACAAGCCATCACATACTTGCTGCCACCGAAATTGCAGCAACTTCTTTCCCATGTGCAACTTTTCCTTGTTGAACCCAGAAGTCTTCAATTCTTCCTGGATTCCTGAATCTTCTTGTGCTCTCACTGTGATCACTGTGCATGACTATTTCTGACCTGAGCACTTTCGACGCAGTGCCCCCACCTCAACAAGGTCTGCTGACCTCCCGGTCAAAGGATATTTCCAAATGCTAAGTCAGATTGACTCTTCGAGCCTTTGCTAGACCCCTATTAATCTTACACATGTCCCTTTTCCTTCCGTGTGCAAGTCCTGACAGATCCGTGGGCTATTCCTACATGCCTCCAAAACTCCAAGTTTCAGGTGCTAGCCCCTTTTGATTAGCCCTTTCCTTCATATGACCCTGGGCTATGACCTCATGGAAAACTATGATTGCGGGTGTGGGCAAGGGTGGTTTTAGGCCAACCCACTTTTCGCCTCACAATTCACCTCCAGCTACCATGCATCACTTTGTTAAAACCATGGTATAAATTGTGGCCCGCTCTCAGATTTTTAACATCTGAGCAAGTTCTGGCCCCACAATCCAGCTCGTCCGTCGATTTCTAATCCCTTGGCGATGATCTGCGATCAACGGTTGCTATCTATCTCCCCTTTTCTACCTTCCTTCCTCCTTCCACACACGACTCCATATCTACACAATCTGTCAACACATAGCTCCCTTCCAAATCAATGACTATGGTTGATTCTGGTTCTATGGACCTTGGGAGTTTCAACTCTCAACTATCTTCTTTTCCCCATGTGACAATCTTCCGGAGTGGAAGATCTAAGGAAATATGTCCTCAACAATTGAATGGTTTTGATGTGTTGAAAAGTCAACAAGAAACATGTGTCTAATTTACTTTTCCCCTAAATAAATTGGACAATAAATATTAATCTATTATCTCATAATTACTTGAAATAATTAACTGAAATGGAAAATCAGTTAACTATGGGAAATTCGAGTTCAAAGGTTGGCTGGTAAGACATGGAGGTGACTTGAAGTTGTAACAGAGTTATAAGTGTAGTTATGAGAGTTGTGAAGTAGTTTAACTCAGTTAAGTGAGTTAAGCCTAGTTGTACTAGTTGTAACTGAACTTACACTAGTGAGAGTTCAATGAATTAATTATTAATTAATTCAAATCAATGAACTCACTTGCAACTGAAGATTCACCACGGTTAACTACATGCATGTCAGATCGAGTGGAGACCTAGTTGAGATAACAGGTGAAAGGGATAGTTTGGCTATCAGTTGTGATTTTAGTGAAGTGCACTCATGCAATCACACATGCAGTGGATATGCTTATGAGCATGTGAAAACTAGGAAATTGAATTATTGTGAGAATTCTAATTGCAGGGATTGTGAAGAGGAGGCAGGCTGTTTGGTGACAAAAATTGGCACATGTATTTGCTGAGTTTTTTTATGACAGTGTGAGACGATTGTATTGTATTGAGAGCTCTTGGATTAGAGTTTTGTATGAGATTGTTTCATGATCCATGATATACATAATATATGATAGTGGGGTTTTTAGCTTTACACTTTCCCGGAAAAACTTATGTGTTATGTGTTCTTGATATTTCACTTTGTGTTCGTGGTTTAATTTCCGCAAGAATATTAGTAGAGGCGATTCTGTATTTAACAATGGAATATAATTGTTAGATTAGAAGAATCACAGGAAATACTTAATTTGTATTGAAATTTTACATGGTATCAGAGACATGGAGCCACGGAAGTGAGGTGCGAAAATTGTAGTATTTTCGCAGGTCCCGTCTCTGGCAGGGTGCGAACCTTAGTACTGAAAACTACGCATATTTATGAGAGCAAAAATTCTTGCACCCTACTCAAAGGAGAGGTGTGAACCTCCCTTAGGATTCTCACAGGCTACTCAAAGGAGATGTGAGAACCTCCCTCACCCCACTGTGCATTACAGTGTGAACTCTCTCATAAGGTTCACAGGATATACACAGGTGAGATGAGAACTTCCCTCAGGCTAGTAACTGGTCAGGTGCGAACCTCCTAGGGAAAGAAGGATTGCAGTAGTTGAGTTTGTGGTTGGATAAAATTCGAATTTGCAGAAGGACTTTCTTGGTGCTATAGTTGATTCAAGATCGAAATGTCTTTCATTGGCTTGAGGTTAGAGTATGCACTCGAAGGTAGCTCTAACTACATTGCTTGGAAGGATAGGATGGAAGCAGTACTCGAAGACAATGGCTTGAAGGAATACATTGACAAAGATGTTCCTAAGCTAGATAGGACAGACACTGCAAATCTTGTTGCATGGAAAAAGAAAGTGGCAAAGGTGAGGAGGATCTTGTTGGAGGGAGTACGAGACCACATTGTCTCTAATCTCCATGGGAAAGACACACCATATGCAATGTGGAAGGCTTTGACGGATCTGTTCCAAAACAACACTGACCATAGGAAATTGGCACTTAAAGATAAACTCAGGAAGATCAAGATGGAGAAGGGTGTCTCGATTCCAAAATATCTCACAAAGTTTGTCCAATGTCGGGATGATCTTGGAAGTGTGGGAATAATAGTCGCTGCTGATGATTTGGTGATCTTGGCTCTCCTAGGACTTCCCAAAAGTTGGCACAGTTATCAAGACTCTGTCAATGGAAGGAAAAAATTGCCAGATTGGGAACGACTATGGTTGGATCTAGTGCATGAGGAGTTTAGGCGGAACACCAGAGATGGATATTCATCAAAGCGTGATGATGAAGAGGATTTTTCTTTGACTTCCAAGTCAAGGAAAGGGAAAGGGAATAAATTCCATTCAAAATTCGAGTCTAAAGTCAAGAAGCTTGATTTGTCCAAAGTGAAGTGTTTTCACTGTCACGTACATGGGCATCTCACTACTAACTGTCCGTAGAAGAGGAAGAACGTGATGGTTGTTGGAGCTGCAACTGGTGAGGCTCTTGTCTCACAATTTGAACTTGAATTCTCTTTGATCACATGCATGGCTTCAAGTGCATCGGGATCGGTGTGGTATTTGACCACATGACGTGAGATAAAGAGTATTTCAGTGACTTGGAGGAGAAAGATCTCAGAATGCATATAGAGATGGGCGACGATGGACGATATAGTGCGAATGGTATTGGTACCATTAGCTTTCAAAGGGAGTCAGGTAAACCATTTCAATTGAAAAATGTTATACATGTTCCAGGTCTGAAGAAAAACCTGGTCTCAGTCGCAATGTTGGAGGACAAAGGCTATGACGTTACTTTCAGTGGTGGAAAAGCCTACCTGTGACATAAGGCAACGAGTCAAGTCAAGAAGATAGGGATTCGAGTTAAGAATCTCTACATGCTGGAGGTAGATGGCTACGGTGCCATGGTGGGCAAGGCAAAAAAAGTGGTGAGCCAGGATGAGGGAAAATTATGGCACAGGCGATTGGGCCATCTTCATCATGGAGCCTTGAATATCAGGCAACAAATATCTACTGGACTTCCAAGGGGAACACTTGGTCAGTTAGATCAGTGCAAGGGGTGCACCCTGGGGAAGTATGTAAAGTCCACCTTTCATGAAAAGGAGAACCGTGCTTCGGTAATCCTGGAGAGAGTTCACACTAACATATGTGGACCATTCTCAGTTGCTTCAACAGTAAAACATAGGTATTATGTTATTTTTGTTGATGACTTTTCTCGTAAATGCTAGATCTTCTTCATGCAGAAGAAAGATCAAACATTCTCAAAGTTCTATGAGTTTAAAGCATTGGTGGAGAAATAGTCGGTGAAGAAAGTGAAAGATCTAAGGAGCGATAATGGTGGAGAATACATCTCTAACGAATTCAAAGATTTCTGCAGCAGAGAAGGAATTCGAAGAGAACTCATAGCGCCTCATAACCGATAGCAAAATGGGGTCGCGGAGAGAAAGAACAAAACGATCGTGGGTGCTGCACGAGCGATGTTGCATGATCAAGGCCTACCAATGCATTTGTGGGCAGAATCATGCAATACTGCGGTTTATGTGTAAAACCGTTGTCCTCATAGAATACTTGGAATGAGTACACCTGAAGAAGCTTTCACTGGTAATAAACCTGATGTTTCTCATTTTAAAATTTTTGGCTCATCTGTTTATGTGCATGTGACCAAGGATTCCAGGAAGAAGATGGAACCGACTGTTGAAGTTGGGATATTTGTGGTGTACACAGAAACACCCCATAATTATCGTGTGTATTTTCCTAACAATAAGATGACTGTTATACGACAGGATATAAAATTCGATGAGGGGAAAGCCATGCGATTGTCGCTTGAGAGGGAGCTAGACTTGCATGCAGAAGAGGAACTGTTGGTTCCCAAAGATGAGTCTCAATATGTGGATCAGCCACATGAGGAGGTTCATGGAGTGGAGGAAACCACTCAAGCAGATCCATCCATCAGAAAGGGCAGAAAGCTCACCACGAAAGTTGACAGATTGAGACTAGATGCTGCACATAATGTAGGAGCACCTACTTCACAGTGCAGACAGAGACAGCCTCCTGATCAATTTACTGGATACATGGCTCTCATGAGTAAATGTATTGTGACTGAACCATCTTTCTTTCAAGAAGCAGTGCAAGATCCCACTCGGGTTGATGCTATGGTAGAGGAGTATGACTCCATTGTCAAAAACAGTGCATGGGAAATTGTCCCAAGACCGGTCGACAAATCAGTGATAGGTTCGAGATGGATCTACAAGGTAAAGCAAGCTGCTGATGGGAGTGTGGAGAAATACAAGGCCAGGTTTGTGGCCCGAGGCTTCTCACAGATCGAGGGGATAGATTATGATGAGACCTTTGCACCTGTCACAAGGTACTCTTCCATAAGATCCATCCTTGCACTCTCAGCGCAGATGGGCTGGCGCATTCATCAGATGGATGTAAAAACTACGTTTCTCAATGGGATCATTGAGGAAGAAGTGTACATTGAACAACTAGAAGGTTTTGAGACCTTTGACAGAGATTCACATTTGTGCAGACTCAAGAGAGCACTGTATGGGCTAAAGCAAGCACCCTGTGCTTGGTACACTCAGATAGACAACTATTTCACCGGATTGGGCTTCACCAAAATTGAAGCGGATGCAAACCTATACCAAATTTTGGTGGAGGGTAAGCTCTTAATCATTGTTCTTTATGTTGATGATTTAATACTGATTGGTGATGAGAAACTGATACACTCATGCAAGGATGACCTTGCAAAGGAGTTCGAGATGAAGGATTTGGGCCTCCTTCAGTATTTCCATGGATTGGAAATATGGCAGCGAGATGGTGAAATTTTTGTGTCTCAAGGAAAGTATGCAAGGGAGATACTGGGTAAGTTTCACATGGAAGTTTGCAAACCCATGGATACTCCTCTTCCAGGAAACTAGAGGAAAGAGGATGCTACTTCTAGAGAGGTAGTGGATGCTATTGCCTATCGACAGTTAGTGGGTTCGCTAATGTATTTAGTGAACACGAGACCAGACATTTTCTATGTGGTTAATCAACTAATTCAAGTGATGGTTAAGCCTACCAAACTCTTTTGGAAGGCAGGTAAGCATGTCCTGAGATATCTGAAGGGAACATATAAGTATGGATTATGGTACAGATAGACGAATGAGGTGAAGTTGCATGGCTTCACGGATGCAGATTGGGTGGGTAGCCTAACAGACATAAAGAGAACATTAGGGGGGATATTTAGTATCGGATCTACAACCGTTTCTTGGTACAACAGGAAACAAAGATCCATGGCACTTAGTTCAGCGGAAGCGGAATACATGGCAGCGAGTCAAGCTGCATGTGAGGCTATCTGGATGAGAAAGATCTTGGTTGGTTTGTTTGGTTCTCATTTAGATCCGATAGTGATTCATTGTGATAATCATAGTTGCATTAAACTCTTGATTAATCCTGTGTTTCATGATAGGTCTAAGCATATAGATATCCGGTATCATCATCTCGGAGATTGTGTGCAGTGGAAGATCATGTTGCTTCAATACATTCCAATGGAAGATCAGGATGCAGACATTCTGACGAAGGTGCTCACCAGGAGAAAATTCGAATATCATAGAGACATGATTGGGGTGAAGGATAATCCCTTTCTTGTTGAGAGGGAGTGTTGAAAATTCAACAAGAACCATGTGTCTAATTTACTTTTCCCTTAAACAAATTGGACAATAAATATTAATCTATTATCTCATAATTACTTGAAATAATTAACTGAAATGGAAAATCAGTTAACTATGGGAAATTCGAGTTCAAAGGTTGGTTGGTAAGACATGGAGGTGACTTGAAGTTGTAACAGAGTTATAAGTGTAGTTATGAGAGTTGTGAAGTAGTTTAACTCAGTTAAGTGAGTTAAGCCCAGTTGTACTAGTTGTAACTGAACTTACACTAGTGAGAGTTCAGTGAATTAATTATTAATTAATTCAAATCAGTGAACTCACATGCAACTGAAGATTCACCACGGTTAACTACATGCATGTCAGATCCAGTGGAGACCTAGTTGAGATAACAGGTGAAAGGGACAGTTTGGATATCAGTTGTGATTTGAGTGAAGTGCACTCATGCAATCACACATGCAGTGGATATGCTTATGAGAATGTGAAAACTAGGAAATTGAATTATTGCAAGAATTCTAATTGCAGGGATTGTGCAGAGGAGGTAGGATGTTTGGTGACAAAAAATGGCACATGTATTTGTTGAGTTTTTGTATGACAGTGTGAGACGATTGTATTGTATTGAGATCTCTTGGATTAGAGTTTTTCATGATATTGTTTCATGATCCATGATATACATAATATATGATAGTGGGGTTTTTAGCTTTACACTTTCCTGAAAAAACTTATGTGTTATGTGTTCTTGATATTTCACTTTGTGTTCGTGGTTTAATTTCCACAAGAATATTAGTAGAAGCGATTCTGTATTTAACAGTGGCATATAATTGTTAGATCAGGAGAATTGTAGGAAATACTTAATTTGTATTGAAATTTCTACATGATGAACTCCGACTCTCCGGCCTTTGGGAGTTCTCACATCTCCACACACACAAATATCTGGAGTGAATTTCCCCGTAGTGACAAATCTTTTGCCACGCGTCGTCTCCAAATCAACGACCCTGGTTCTCTTCGGGAATTCAATTCTTTCTAACCAAGACCAGATCAACGGTCCTTCGACCTCCTCCTCGATCAACGATCAAGATCTCCTTCGGGACTTCGACGCTTTCACCCTCTTCTTTCCTCCGGAATGCTCTGTACCCAAAGTTCTAGATTTGGCGCCACGTGTCCAATTTCAGATCAACAACTATCCAACGGAGTGAGTCTCTGTCCTCCATGTGTCTCCTCGCAGATCAATGATCCATGTTCCTTCCTTCAAATCAACGACCCTTAGATGTTTCGGGCTTTGGCGGTTCGGGACATCCCGAAAAACAACTTCACAAAAACCTCAGAGCACGATTCTCCGAAGTTCGCAATCTGATGACACTTGTCCAACCCAGATCAATGGCTCCCAGCTGCTTCAGCTGTTCGGGCTTCGAAGATTTAAAACTTTCATCCTTCGCATTCTCCCCGAGAGTTTTCACCCGGAGTTCACGATCTATCGCCATGTGCCCTTCTGGATCTTACAATCCAGACTTCTTCTTCGGCCCTTTGGCTGTTCTTTTCTTTCTCTTCTCTGAATGCTTTCACCCGGAATCAACAATCTGTTGACACGTACCCTCCTGCACGATCAACGATCATAAGTGGCTTCGACACTTCAGACTTTGACACTTTGGGCTTCGGGAGTCTTAAACTCCTACGCATCCATTTTTCCTGGAGTGCTTTCACCCGGAATACACTGATTTCTTCCATGCATTTTTCTGGATCCAATGGTCCAGATCTTCTTTGTTCCTGCCGACTTCCTTTCGGAGGTTTCTGCCTCTGAACTTTCTGATCTCTCTCCACGTGTCCTCCACAACGAATGGTTGTGATTCACTTCGGCCTTCGGGACTTCGAGAGTTTGTCACGCTCCTCCTCGTGAGATTTTGACTCCTTTGGACTTGGAAGAGTTTGTGGATATTCAAAGGTTTCATCCTTTGAACTTTCCCCTGCGAACCCTACTGTCTTGCGTCTCGGTTGTGTCTCTGCTAACGCTATCCCTCCCGAGCTTTGGGACTTGGAATAAGTCCGACTCCGATGCACTCCTTGTGTTATCTCTTCTGATCTTTTTGAATTACTCAATCTCCTAAGGGTCTTGGCCCTTTTGTTTCCTTTCAAAGGAAAACTTCATGCCCTCCTGTCAACCCTCTGTTCAAAGCACACCTTGCTGAGCGTTTTCTACAGAGTGTTCAACAACTCTGTGAGTATCTTCCTCTGATACCAATATGATTTAGGAAAACGTTCAGATTTCATTTTCTTTCCGAGCTCTTCTCTGCTCTGTAATAATTTTTGGGCACTAGCCCCTTTCTCTCAGTCCCCAATCCATGTGATCAAGGGCCATGGCCATGTGCTAGATCACTAGGTGCTTACTCGGGCCTTCGACTTCGGAAGATTTCAAAGCACCACACAACAATATCTCATATTTCCAGATTATCAAACTCGTGATGTAGGGCGGATCAACCGTCCATATATACTCAACATCCGATGACTGACACTTACTATGGAATCTCATATGTCTGAGTTTCGGGTCTTCAAGACTTCGGAGCTTCGGAGGATCTCGCATCCACACATCCAAACTGTTAATCTCCGAACATTCCCACTCACCCTTGGTGATGTCATTACATCACATCACTTAACATTTTCCAATTGTAGGGGCATGCAATGGTGGTTTGGAGTAACCTGCCTTTCATCCCACAATTCTTCTGACGCTGACATGTAACCCCACGGTGAAACCGCGGTTTGGATTGCGGGACCGCCTTGGATAATTAACTTACGTGCAACTTGGGTCCCCGTAATGCCTTCTGGTTGTCTATATTGATGTATCGTGATCAATTCCAGTGTGGTTCCTCCGACCTTTAACTTCATTGTGTAACCTCGGGGTCCCACTAACCATGCTCATATGGAATGCCACGTGGCAGAATACTAGCGACTGACTCATGGCCCAATCAGATGGGTGTCACACATCATGTTTCATATGGAATTTCAACCTTCCACAGGTTCGAAACCCACTGACACGTGGCACACATCCCATGTGTCCACGTTCATCCAAGTGATGTCATCATGACTCACTACTTCGGCTCTTTGGGAGCTTTCGCCCTTCACTACTGTGTTTGACCTTTTAACATTGGCTTGATCCAATGGTCGAGCTCTCCCCTCCATATCTACAGTGTAGATCCACTTCGAAGCTTTGGGTTTCGACCCTTCTCTTGTTTTTGGCACCAGACTTCACTGAAGTCACGAAGTCCGAAGGGCTTTCGGGTTAACCCTTCTACACCTTCTCAAGATCTGATGGTCGTAAAGGATTTCCCTTCCTTTCGAATAGATCCTACAACGCAGAACAAACTCTATTACTCTGCGGATTTCCAAAGGAATTCATGGTTAACTGCCTCACAACATTACCATATCTGATGGTTGTGAAGGATTTTCCTTCTCCCAAATAGATTCTAAGGTCCACATTACTCTGCGGCCCAATACCACTTTTGTCATTGTTTTACGACACTGCTACTCCTCCTGAGCTTTGTAACACGGCCAAGGTAACTTCTTGGCACTTAGGAAGGTCCCGAGGTTTGAAATTGGTCGTCCAGACACAATTTCCTCTTGAAACATTGGGTTCAATGACCACTTAACCAACCCATCCAAGCTTAACGTTGAAACCTTGGCTCTGAACTCGAATTTTGTCTACTTCGACAACAATTCTTTCCGAAACTTTTTCTTCAACTTCCACTAACATGGCCCATCCAGGCTCAGTGTTGTAACCATCCTATGATACCAATTTTTAACATCCCCAGTCACCAACAGGCCGAGCAATGCCACTACTTAGACACTTCAGTTAGCTCTGATACCAATTTGTAACATCCCCAGCCACCCATAGGCCGGGCAATGCTACCACTGCGAAACTATCACATATAAATATATAACATGCATTTTAATCGAAATAAAACACATATCACATAGTTACTGCTACCATATAGATTCAAATGTAATAGGTAGTAAATCCACATACGCAACATAATACATGATAACATTCAAGCATCACCGACATGCATAACATAAAATTAAGCACACAAATGATACTTATCTTTCAACTGGAATAACACCACCAACTGCGTGCAGACCTTCCATGAACCTCCCAGCCATAGACCACCCTACTCATCACACTCAGCAGTGGGTCACCCCTGAGCTAGGACTAAACTCCACCCAGGGCAAGGGAATCCTAGACTAGGCTGAGGTTACAGGAAACTGCACAATGCAACCAAAAGGATTCTCTCCATGAGCCTTCTTACGCCCACTACTCACAGACTCTCATTCCCCACATGCCTGTTCCACCCAGGAGTATACACCTTCACTGTCACACAATCCATCGGCTGCTTCACCTCCCTCTCAGGGTCTTGGAAATATGCCGGATCAGGAATTATCAGAGCTTCGTAGCTGGTGTTGGACTCTCTCTGGGATAAAATCACTTCCCAACAAACTCTCTCACCCGAAGAGATCTACTCACAGGCATGAAAACCTACCTCTTCAACCACAACCACCTCCTTCACTTGGAGAGAGTGTTGCACATAGGCTTGACAACCTGCTTCTTCAACTCCGTTCCCGCACAAGGAGGAAAAAAACAAGTCTCATCAAGGAACATGCGACGACAGCAAGGCACACTCAGTCCAGGAACTGCGTGGCCACAACAACTCACAGTCATAACACACATGAAATAGATAATACACATGATACTTGGGCTCCATAGAAGACGTGGATCAGTCCAAGGGTTCTCACTGGGTTCACAGGACACACAGGTCAGTTTTCCCCCCTTCTTGTGTGTGGTTTCTCGAGTGACCGTGGATGTACAAAGGTTGGTGACAGAGACCAATGAGTTCAGACAGAGAATGGGAAAATGGCAGCACAAAAAACCTTCACTGCGCGCGGTTATGGATATGCAGACGTAGAGGCCAAAAATGGGTTCAGGTGGAGGATGGAAGAATGTTCAACGAATTCAGGCGAAGGATGACTGAATGGGGATCCAACCCCCAACACGAGCTGGCTCTTGGGTTTTAGCTGCATGAGTCTAGGTCGAAACCTGTCTTCCTGGAGCTACATGCATTCCACTTCTCATACGTTCCTTTTCCAGGAACTTAGGACAACACTTGGTCAATTTTCTACCTTAGCCTTTTAGGAAAATAATAATAAATTATTATCCCCTTTAGAGGTAAGCCCCCCAGCTTAGCCCCTAGGCCCAAACCTTCAACCCCCTTTCAATTACCTAGCCTTGTGGAAGCTTAGTCCCCCATCACTCTTTCTTCATGGTCGGTCTGCATGCAGCGATGTTTATTTTTTATTAATGATCTGCATAATTACATATACAAAATCAGGCTCCTGGCCTTTAACACCTAGGATCTTTGGCCTAATCACCAAATAAGCCTCCTAGCTTATTATAAATCAACTCACCAGCCTACAAAACATGTTTACAATACATAATACAACTAGGGTACATCCTTGGGGTATTACAATCTCGTTGAAGCCTCTAGATGGAGGGGGACCGTCCATTCAACGAGAGATTAAATATTGACTGTTTGATCTGCTAGTGGAGTTAATAGAAGGGTTCAGTGAAGTTTACTCTGATAGAAGTTGGAATATTGAAAAGGGAGAATAGCCGAAGGCCAAAGTCTAGAGGACTTGGTCCTAGCGTCAGTCTCATGATAAGGTAAAGGGGTCAATTAGAGGTGAGGAGGGCCTAGAAGTAATCAATCCCTCAAACATTTTGTTCGAACAAGCTCCTGTGTAGAAGAACACAAAGGAAGGTGCTAAAGAGATAATAAGCCCATGGTTTCAAGTCGTGGTCACGTGGAAAGTGGTTTGAAGGAAGCACATGTACATAATTCAAATGCTGTACTAGTTAAAGGAGCTGTGGAATATTTTGACAAGATCCTATTGCAAAACAAAAGAAAAGGGTTCAAAGTGATTTTTCGGGAAGCCATAACTTTCAACTTAGATATCAAATTGGGGAAAGAGTACAGTCGTTGGAAAACTGATTCAGAGGAGAATAACCTGGAATTATTCTAATTTGGATAAATGTGATATAATTCTTCATGAACTGAGCAAAAAAAGTACATGTAGATTTAATTGGCAAATTTTTATAATATGTATAATTCTAACAAAAATGGTTGCTTGTAGATTTGGTAGGATTAGAGATTTAATTGGATCAATTCCAGTCTAGGATTGGATATCATAGTCATGAAAGCATGAAAAATCTTGTAGAATCTGGTTGAGGCAAAAAATAACAACAGGGAAAGTAATGAAAAGTGGATAAAGAACTCAAGAATAGTGGAACAAAAGTATTAGTCAACAACTACAGGATCTGAATAAATTACAGGTACAACAAAGGAAAGAATCCTCACATAGGATATGAAGCTAGCAGGTTAAAAATGTCATTGATGGGCATAGAAGGGAAAAGTAAGGATCCATATCCTTGAAGGTAGAAATGTGTAGATAGTTGCAAGCTTGATGTGGAAGAAAACAAAGACCTTAAGAGGTTGTGTGTGACTAATCTCTATATGTCAAGCATAGGAGTTCCAGGGAAGGATTTGTTAGATACGACTTAGATACTTGTCTAAAAGTACTCAGTGAAATAAATCCACTTCTGATATCAGAGTTCACAGTGGAAGCAAGATACCAATGTAGATAAATTGGAGATAGAAAAATGAATGCGCTTTCACTTGAAAAGTGTCACTGAATGAAAATATACTTCCATTGGGAATGGTATAAGTGTGAAAGGGTGATGAAATGTTTCCTAAAGGTAAAGTTGGATATGACTACCCAAAATGAGCTGCTGCAGATTGAGTACATTGGTTGGATTGCAGAATGGCCAAGTGAAACTTGAATGGAAAGTATTCAAACCAGGGAACAAGAGTGCAAATGAGAAGAATTAGAGCACACAAGGAAGCAAGGATCTGAAGGAATTCAGAGACAACCAACAACAACATAAATAAATAAATAAATAAGTGAATTGAAACAAAAAACTACTAGAGTGCATGAGACATACAATGCAATTAAAATGCATATGCTTTAGTAGGCATGCTGACAATGAATGCTTGGTGCATATGGATATGTAATTGTACATATGCACATGTTTGGATATGCATATAACATGCTTGTAAACCTTGAATAGTATATTATTATGAAATAATGATGTTATGGAAATTGAGTATGACTAATGATGGATTATGTATTCAGGAAAAATGATATAGCATGGTTAAAGAGGTGGATGCTGCTATCGTTGCTTATGACTCCATTTATGTGAACACCCATGATGGTGGTAGGAATGGTGATCAAAATGATGAAGGAGGAAGTTTGTGAGCTTCTACAAATACTAGTTGATCAGGTAGCATCAAGTAGGTTGATAACAACCATCAAGGTATGCATTTGTTGCATAGATGTTGAAGGGAATGGAGGTAAGAATTCTCTCAGTTATTTTTTCAATATTTAAGTTGATATGTAATGGACAAAGGCCTAGAGTATGTAGCTGTTATTGATGCTAGAATGCATTTAGATAGATTGTCAGTTGTATATGATGTTATGATTGGTTATCGGATCATAACTGGGTTAATTTAGGAGACACACTCTTTCTATAACAATGAGTATCCATAGAGCTAGTCATGTGTGAGACCATAATATGGTTGGATATGGAAGAGCTATAGCGCTATGTGAGTGCTCAATGGTATTCACTGTATAGCTGATGTTTGGACTACAACTTCTTTTCCAACAAAGAAGATCACTTAAGAATTATATTCTTAGTGTTGTGTTTGGGTTGAAAAAGAAGGTATCCAAATAGTCAAGCAAGTAGTCGAAAGTTTGTGGATGATGTGTTGAGGCGTTGGCCAGACCTTCTGACTCACCTTGGTGAATGCATGACATAGTTATGTGGTATTATGTAGTCAATGCATGGATGCATTGTGTAGTTGTGGCCATGGGTATTGGCACATTGATTGTTATTTTATTTAGTAATTAATTGTTGCATTATGAAAATCCTATGGTGCTAAAAATGCATAATTATGGATAGATGCATTATATTCAATATGAATACTAGTTGAAGGTGATTGGATTATTGTTTGTTACAATTCCAAGATCAGTTTTTGGAGCTATTAAAAATGTTACAAGTGGTATTACAAGAATTATTGAATGCATTTTGGTGAATGCATGTATATATTATATAAAATCGAAATGATTATGATAAAAGGTGAAATGATGTGAGTATTTCTAACTCATGAAGTTGAAATTTTTTTAGGAGTTGTTGGATAATGCAATAAGAAGGTTGCAGGTGAGAGTAGATATATAATGATAAATTATGGAAAAGCTCTGTCAAGGGAACATAATGATAGAAATATTGATGGATAGAAGAAATAAAATATTGGATGATAATACATGTGTAAATAATGATGGGTTCATTCCAATAATAGTTGGATTAATGGGAGTGATTGAATTGTGGTTGTAAACAATTCTGAGATCACTTTGTGAAGTTTTGTAATTGTTTCCATGAAAATATACACATGCATGATACTAACAACTTGTTTGGCTGAGTGAAGGTTGAGGAAATTGCAGGTAGGATGGTATTGAATATGGTAGGGATGTAATTTGGAAGGAAGACTGATATCTACAAATGCAAAAGCCAAATATTATGAGTAGAAAATTCATGCCTGGGAATTTTATCTTTCCGATATAAAATAAAATTCAGAAATTATTAATTACAAATTGTTATGTTATGCTAACAATTTGCGCGGTCGAATGAAAGGTTGAGGAAATTGTAGGGAGGATGGTATTGGATGTGGTAGGTATGAAATCCCATACATATGACAAATTATTGTTTCTACAAGATCCAAACATGATGAGTAGAAAATTTATGCCTGGAAATTTTATTTTCCTATATAAAACAGATTTGAGAAATTAATAGTTACAAATTGTTACATGATTATGCTAACAATTGGTTTGACTGATTGAAGGTTGAGAAAATTACAAGAATAATGGTATTGGGTATGGAATTGTTGTAAGCTATAATAAAGATTGATTCCTACAACTACAAGATCCAAACAGATTATGAGTTGGAAGCTCATGCTTGGAAACTCTGTTTTCCTGTATAAAACATATTTGACATTTATGATTGAAATTGTTATAACAATATCTCATGATGACTGTATTTTTATAATACACATGAGATGTTGGATATTGAAGTTGGAAGCTCGCGAAAAAGAACACAAGAAGGAAATAAAGCTCAATGATGAAGGCATGGAATGAAGAAAGTCTAGTGGACTTGTTGCAGCTAGAGTTCTTGAAGCCGCAACTCTGAAACTTCCTGGCCGAGTGCACTGGAGCCCTGGAGAGAAGTGGAACAACCTGAGGGACTGAATGTTAGAGAAAGGGGTTCATTTCTTTGGGTCGTGCATGGATGAGATGGAAGGATATCTTGATGGTTGGAACTGCTGCCATAAATATAAATTTTGAAGATCATTATACATTTTTTGGGTTAGAATGCCTATGTATACATGTTTAATTTTAGGCCAGAGTGCCTATGTATATAATAGTTGGCTGGAATGCCTGTGTGGATTAAGGCCAGAGGGCCTAGATTTATAATGTTAATAACATTGTAACACATTTGTTCACTGAGGACAATGCCAAAATAAGGGGGGGATGTGACACCCGGGTTTTATCCCTTATGAACTATAATGTATTATGTAATTGTGACTTAGGATGGTGAGCCAGTAAAGTTGAAAAGGGGCCAGAGTGCCTAGGAAATGTAATACATCTATATACATTAATAAAATACGCCATTGACTGCAAGAAGAACAAGGACAAAAGAGATAGGGGGTTGTGATTCCACAAGAGAGGGGGCTTAAGGGGCTAAGTCTTTTTATTATTATTTATTTACCCATAATTGATTTTATGGAGAAAAGGGGTTACATGAGCTTCGTTTTCATGTAATTATATAAACATCCCTCGGGGGATGTTTTGGGGGGGTTCTTCTTCTTCACTCACTCACTCGTTGTTCCGAGTTCACTTGTTCTTATTCATTCACTGTTACACCCTTCTCTCTCTTTCATTTTTGGTACCTCATTCTTGCTAATTTGTGTGCTCTGGGTTTGAACATGGAAACAAATAACTGGAAGAGGAGAGCCATTTCTATATGGTTGTAATGAATTACTGATCCTTCCAGGATGGAATGGATACCCTTTCACATGAGATTGATGGCAGTTTGGAAAGAACTGTCCACAACTAAGAATCCTTGGACTTTCCAGTAGGGATATTTTCTGAGCAGTAGCACTGGAGCCCTGGAGAGAAATGGAACAACTTGCGAGACTGCATGGTAGAGAAAGGTGTTCATTTATTTGGGTTGTGAAGGTTGAGGGGGAAAGAGAGCTGGAAATTCAAATTTGTTGTGTGGTTGGGAAACCTGAGAGCTAGTTAGCCAACTTTTGTGTGTTTTATATTTGGCCTAGGACCCGTCCTTGTGGATTCATAGCCTTGGCTCAGGGGTGACTTGCTGTTGAGAGTAAAATAATAACAATGTTTATGTTGGGAGGAACGTCCTTGGTCTACAACCAATTGGTGAATGTTTTGTTGAAAAGATAAGTTCTCTCTGTGCTTTCTGTATAATGTATATTCTGTTGTGTATTTTATTATCTCTGAGATATGTATTTGTAATGTGCATGTCTACTGGTTATTGTTGTGCATGACAAACTGTTTATTTATTTTATGTTGTAGCATGGATCTTGATTAATGCATGTGGGTCTTTCATGTTTGATTTCAGATTGCGGTCAGTTCAAAAGTGAGTTTTTGGAGTAGCGTGGCCAACCTGTGGGTGGCTCGGTACATTACAAGTTAGCATGGCTAGCCTGAGGGGCTGGGTATGTTACAAAGGGACACTAGTATAAGTTCCAAGGAATCAAAATAGGTTCCCTTGAGATCATAAATTTCCATCGCATGGAAAATATCCTCAAAAAAGGTCATTCCGACATCATTGGACAACTCCATTCCATTCACGCCACTGAGACACCCTTTGTGCCTCCTGACCTCCAATCCATCCTCTCCAAAAATCAAGCTATTTTTTCCACTCCCCAAGGAATTCCTCCTTCTCGTGGTGTTCATGATCATTCCATTCCCCTCGTCCCCCACAACCTTCCTCCCAATGTTCGTCCCTATCATCATCCATTTTCCTAGAAAGTTAAAATTGAGAAAATGGTTCAAGAATTGCTTGCCGCAGGCATTATCCATCCTAGTACTAGCCCTTATTCTTCTCCTTTGGTCATGGTACTTAAGAAAGAATTCCCTTGGCACATGTGTCCTGACTTTCGTTCCCTCAACAAACTCATCATCAAAGACAAATTTCCCATTCCTGTCATCAATGATCTCTTGGATCAATTAAGTGGTGCACAATTCTTTGCTAAAATTGATCTTCGATCTGGCTACCACCATATATGTATGAAAGAGGAAAACATTCCTATGATTGCATTTCAAATTGATGAGGGCCACTATGAGTTCTTGGTCATGCCCTTTGTCTTGTGTAATGCTCCCTCCACTTTCCAAAGCCTCATGAATCATGTATTCCTTCCTTTTCTCCATCATTTTGACTTAGTTTTATTTGATGATATTCTCATATATAGTAAAACCTGGACAACCCATCTTTCTCATGTGGATCAAGTTCCTCATCTACTCTCTTAGCACCAAATTTTCCTCAAACAATCTAAATGTTCTTTTGGAGCCTCGGAAGTCGAGTACTTGGGTCATATTGTTGGCCATGAAGGTGTCAGGGTGGATCCTAAGAAGATTGAATCTATGTAGGATTGGCCTCACCCCAAGACTCTCAAAATATTGTGTGGTTTTCTAGGTTTAACAAGATATTATCGCAAGTTTTCTAGGAATTATGGAAAGATTGTGACGCTTCTCACTGCTCTCCTTAAAAATAATTCTTTCACTTGGACTTTCGTAGCTGATCATGCCTTTCAAGCCTTGAAGGAAACTATGTGCACCACTCCTGTCCTGGCCCTTCCTGATTTCACAAAGATCTTTGTCCTGGAATGTGATGCTTCTGGGAGAGAAATTGGAGCAATCCTTATTTAAGATGGCCAACCTTTGGCGTTTACCAACAAACAACTATCAAAGCGACATTTGGGCCAATCAATCTATGAAAATGAAATGTTGTCTATTCTACATGTAGTGGATCTCTAACACCCTCATCTATGAGAGAAATGCTTCCAAATTAAGATAGATCATCAAAGCCTCAAGTAATTTTTGGAGCAATGTCCTTCATCCCCATATCAACACAAATGGGTGACTAATCTATTTAGATATGCTTATGATATCATTTACAAGAAAGGAAAAGAAAATGTGGTTGCTGGCGCTCTTTCAAGAAAATATGAAGATGAAGGATCCATTTTCCCCCTCTCTTTCATTGTACCAGAATGGCTCCAAGCTATTCACCATGAATGGCTGAAAGATACCAAAATGTCACATTTGATCCAATGACTGGAAGCCAATTCTCTAGTTTCCCCAGGGTACTCTTGGCACACTCATGAGATTCGTTACAAAGGTCATATGTATTTAAGTAAACAATCACAACTTAAATCCACAGTGCTTTCTGAGCTTCATGCTACACCCACAACTAGGCACTCAGGGTTTACCAAAACCTATGAACAGGTCAAATGTTCTTTTTTATGGGATGGTATGAAACGTGATGTTCACACTTTTGTGGAATAATGTGATGTTTGTCAATGCAACAAGGGAGAAATAATCAAAGCCCCCAGAACACTGCAACTGCTTCCGTTTCCACCTGCTATTTGGAGGGATATCTCTATGGATTTCATTGTTGGATTACCTAAATCGGGAAATAATTCAGTCATCATGGTGGTAGTTGATCGCATTTCCAAGTATGCTCATTTCTGTGCTCTTCAGAACCCATTTACTGCCTCCACTGTGGCTCAAATTTTCATGGATCATGTATTCAAGCTTCATAACATGCCTAATTCTATTGTTTATGATCGAGATCCCACTTTCACCAACAATTTTTGGAAAGAACTGTTTAGGCTACAAGGCACCCAATTGCATATCATAACCGCCTATCATCCCCAGACTGATGGTCAAACTGAAGTTGTCAACAAGTGTTTGGAAAAATATCTGAGGTCCAGAATTAATCGGAAGAACCACAATATTGTATTTTATTTGTCGACGTTTCAGAGGATCCATCTTCAGGACATAATAGCCTGAGGGAAAATGCAAGAGAGGAACCTAGATTAATACTACTTGGTTGAGTGTAGGAAACCTAGAGAGTCGACTCAGTGAAAATCTTAGGGTTTATTAAATGATTTTCATATTAATTAGTTAGAAACAAGTTCATTTTTAATTTTTTAATTTTTTAATTTAATTAGTATTATAATAATGTTATAGCTAGTATTTTAGGTTAATTAAAGGTCTGATTTTAATTATATTAGAGGTAATCTTAATAATAATATTATTTATAGTTTAGTTTAATTTAGAATTAAATAATAATAAATATTATCTTAAAGAAATATTTTTACCTTTAGAAACTATGTTGTAGGCTGGTTATTAGTTAAAAAGAGGATTGAATTAGTTTATTTGAGGTAATACTATTATTGTTAAGGATTTCTTACTATTTAGGGTTTAGTTTTTAGAATTAATTTAGTGGTTATAAGTATTCTAGGGATATTAATGAGTATGAATAAGTATTCTAGGATTATTAATGAGTAAAACTTAGTTTAGTTGATTAATTAGTTTAATTTGATTTATAAAAGTCTATGGAAGAAATAAGGATAAAACCTAAAAATAAACCCTAGCAAGGTACAAGTTATTAGGTCCTAGGGATCAGGTTATTTCTTTCCCGAACAAGCGGGATCCAATTATCGCTAATCTCCAAACCGTTGTCTCTGTTTAACCATCATATTTGAGGTGTTTTGCATCTGAAAGGAAAAATCAATGGACTCAATGGTTACCACTAACTGAATGGTGGTACAACACTTCTTACCATTCAACTACTCACATGACTCCTTTTGAAGCAATATATGGAAAAAATCCACCTTCATTTCTCTCATACATGCCTGATGTCTCGAAGTTCCAGGCGGTTGACCAAAATATTACAGTTTGAGAGGCTATTCTCTGTACCCTCAAACAAAATTTGGTCATGGTTAAGAATCACATGAAGCAACAAGCAGATCAAGGTTGCTCTGAACGTCAATTTGCTGAAGGAGACCAGGTGTTTCTTCGACTGCAACCTTATAAGAATACTAAGACCGACCATTATCAGAAACTGACGCCCAAAATTTATGGTCCTTGTGATATCCTTAAATTATTAGAAATTAAATTCCAAGTTGAATTTAGAAATAATTTTCTATTTATGGAAAATACAAATTTAGAAATTTATTTCCATTTATGGAAAATCAGAATTTAGAATTGTGGATTATGTAATTATTATTTTATGACTATTGGGCAAATATTTGACTTGCCCAACTTTCCTCTTCTATTGGACACATGTATGAGATTTTTTTTTTAATAAATTAAATGCTGGAAGACAAATGGAACAACCGGGATAAAAATAGCTGACTATGACTTCATGAGTGGGGAACATGTTTGAGTTAACTCATAGTTGTTTTTTACAAGTGGTAGAAGTTGATTTTGGCCACTAGCAGCCCCTAAAAATCAAGGATTTGTAAAGCTGCAAATTTCCCAAGGAGGGAAAGGAATGGAAGACCTAGGCACAAAATAAATACAACATATGTGGGAGGCAGGACACTGCTTAGTATATTGGGGAAACAAAGAATGGTTTTTGCTGTTATGAGCACATCTAGTGTGAGGCAAAGCATTTTATGATCTGTTGAATGTGACAGTAGCTAAGGAGGAGTACTCAGTTCGCCTTTATGGAGTCATGGTCAGGCTAGGGGGTGATCAGGAAAAGTGATCGTGGTTATTCTGTTCTACGGTTGGGTGGAATGTGGCTGTTCCATTTGTTTCCCAGCATCAATATTTCAGATATGTATCTCAACCATGTACTTTATTGTTGATGTTACACACACACACACACACACACACACACACACACACACACACACAC
>ML802194.1:70254-86983 GCA_009831015.1 Picea engelmannii | reverse complement strand
ATATACTTATGGAGTAAATATCTTTGTACAAGTATATTTACATTTATGTATATGTGTTGATGTATGATTTGAATTCATGTATGCGACAAATGCCAATCCAAAAAATAAGTAGCCAATGAATAAGTTAATTGATTAGAGTTACTAGGAACATGAACATATGTAATGTAATCAAAATAACGTTCGAGGAGTCATACCTTAAGGAATCGTTGGTGCAAAGTGGGATCATAGACATGATACACTAGGAGTAAAACTGGGACACCGCCAATTGAGCATCCAACTGAACGTAGATATGGGAAATACCATGTGACAAAGTGTGACATAGTAACTCAATCACAATGCTATACTCGACAACATTATTGGTTGCTTCACCAAGGCAGGTACCTACATAGGGCACCAACTGGCCAGTGGGAACAAAGATAACCCAAGATGTAGAAGCAAGCCTCCAAGTGTGTCGACTAGCACCGTTTGTGAACCCAACATAGATTTCGAATTCCCTTGGCATATACCACAATGCAAAGACACAATTAACTACACATCCGCAGGACGAAAAAATACTAACATATCTACATAGATATATACATTAATTACAAGAAGCCACACTCATGTGACCAACCTAAGCATAGTATTACTTTAAGTAGAGCCCATTTCTAGGCTCCGACAATGCATTACCTTCAAAGTAAACCAATTATTAAGCACCCTTTTCCAATACTTTCTTTATGATGAAAGGTCCATACCACATGGGTTTAAACTTGCCTTCCCCCAAGGGATATTTATCTTGATCATAGACCAAGACAAGATCACCTTCAGAGAAAAACCTAGGGAGGACTGTACAATCATACTAACACTTAACACACCATTTATGAGCCTCATTAGATAAGGTTTCATCCTAATGCTGCTCATCGATTTGCTCTAGGTGAACACAATGCTCTTCAAGGTTAGTTGTGCCAGGTAGTAATTCCACTACCAACTTGAGAGATGGAATTTGGCACTCAATAAGAAAGACTGGCTCCATCCCGTAAACAAGTTGGAAAGGATAAAAACTAATCCAAGTGGATATTGGTGGCCACCCATCTCAAAACATTTTTCTGGCAATTTTGGCAATTTACTATTTTTAGCCATTTTAACTTCTGAGGCTACTTTGAGGGCCTAAATGAAGGTTTTTTGAGATAGATATTCTCAATGATATCTGAAGGCATGATTGATCCCCCACAATGAATATCCTCAATGATACCTTTCCAACGAGCTATCATACACCTAAAACAAAGATCGTATGCAAAAGTTACGACCCCAAGAAGTTGATGTACTAACTTACCCAAACATGGCCCACATGACTTTTGGCGCTTCATCTCCCAGGGTTAGGTTTTTGGATGTATAGGGTTTTTTTAATTTTGGTTTATTGTAAAAAGGCCTTCAGAGCCTCATTGTAATCATCTTCTTGCAAATGAGCGCAACCGTAACATCTCTTCTCAGAGATAAGCCGCCACCATTCTAGCGAGTCTTTCACTCTGTATTTTTACAGTCTCTGTACATTTATTCATTAATATAAATCGTTTATTATTGTATATATGTGTTTATGGTTGCATATATGATACATTTCTGTTATATTATTGGATATCCGCAATATCTCTGTGTATTTATTTATTATATCTCCGCTCTCATTTCGTGCCAAAAATAATCCGGATCAGTGGTATTAGAGCAGGTTTCTCTTGATCGTTTTTTTTTTTCAGTGCATGTCCCCGACGAGGTCCGAGTATAGCAAGTTGGGTCTCGATCTTGTCTCTATTGAAGACAATCACTCTCACATTCCCAAGAAACCCTCCATGGCAGAAGAAAATAAAAACGACAGAGCAGACGATCTTATAAATCTGTTGCTTGAGCAAGCTCTCACACGACAGAGGGACGAAATGATGGAGAATTTTTCCCACATCCTTCAAAGCCTGCCGTTAGTAAGAGGCACATATTCATCAAAAAACCACTTTGTAAGCACCTCTCCTTTCAAGGTATAGGTTAATTTTGATATTCCCATATTTGAAGGTCAGATAGATGTGGATGCCCTAGACAAATGGTTAAATATGCTAGATGATTATTTCTCTGTTCACCATTTTTACGATAGGGAAAAGATCACCTTTGCACTCCTTAAAGATCTCCCCCATGTCAAAAATTGGTGGGAAACTTACTGGGAGAAAAGTTCCATAGAGGAGTCTGGAATATATGGGGCCGAGCCCACTTGAGATTTTTTTGTGGATGCAGTAAAGGAATAGTATTACCCTGTTGGAAACTATGAGGACTAGTACATGAGATGGACCACACTGCGGAAAGAGAGGGGCCAAGCAGTTCCATAGTTCACCAATTCCTTCCATACCTTGCTCACCAACCTGGGTATCAAAGACTCTAAACAAAATTTGGTTCTGAAATACCGTGGGGCTCTACACAGATACATCCAAACTGAAATGGATTTTCTGGACATCTCATCACCTGGTTCTGCTTATTGATATGCTGTTAAAATTGATTAGAAATTTAAGCACCCGAACAAATGGGAGTTTGGGTCTGCAAATCCGCAACAACCAAAGTATGATAAATACGGCCCTAACAAACAACTTCCTTAAAATTAGTCTAAGCCATAGGAAAAGAAGGGTCACGGGAAGACAAAGAAGGACACCAAAAAATGGTGCGATTTCCACAAAAGCCCCTGTCACAACACCGATGAATGTCACTCAAAAAATTCATTGGTGGCCGAGATCAAAGACAAGGAGCCAAACCCTGATTCAAAATCTGATTATGAAAATATTGGTAAAAGACAGATCATCGACGTAGACCCCACTGCTATTGTCATGACCGCAACAATTCAACTAGAAGAACCAACAAATCCTGAAGAGGGGGAGCGCCTTTTTCATTCATAGATGTGGGTGAAGGGGAACCTGCTGCATTTTATTGTTGATAGTGGAAACCATAATATCCTCATCTTAATAGAGGTCATCGAACAATTGGGATTGTCGAAAACACCACACCCGCAACCATACAACATCGGGTGGCTTCACCAAGGACGAGATCTCTGTGTCAGCCAACAATGTCGATTTTCATATGGCATCCAATCCTTCAAGGATGAGGTATTATGTGATGTTTCCCCACTAGATGTCTGTGATGTTCTCTTGGGCCAACCATATATGTGGAAGCGCCATGCTATTTATGAGTCTTGACCCCAAAGTTTCATTGTTACTTTGGGGGGTTATCTCTACAAAATACCATAGGTAGTTTCGACTATTGTTCCACCTAAACAGTGCCGCAAGGTAGTATCTCATACTGCAATATTAAGCTTCTTCACACTCTGTTCAAAAGGGGAACAAAAGGACACGACAACCACTACAGCCTCGCCCCAAGCACCTTCTATCCAATAGAAGAAGGTCGACAAGGTTGCAAAAAAGCACAAATATTCCTTCTGCACACCATCCTCTCATGTAGCTCGACTTGTTGAACAACCTCAACGTCAACATGTTCTTGACAGACTTCCACAAACTGAGCAACGCGACGTCTATAGCAAGGCAAGTAGCTCACCAATATGCAGATTCAACAAATGATTTTCCCTCTCCCCCGGGAACTCAACACAATGGAGACCATTTCTTCCTAAGGAGGGAGGATTGATCCAGGTGGATATCGGTGGCCACCCACCTTTTCCAACTGGCTCAAAACAGTTTTTTGGCAATTTTGGCAATTTACTATTTTTAGCAGTTTTAACTTCTGGGGTTACTTTGAGGGCCTAAATGAATATTTTTCGAGATAGATATTCTAAATGATATCCAAAAGGGATTATTAAGCCCCCAAAATGAATATCCTCTACAATACCTTTCCAACGGGCTATCGTATGCCTAAAATAAAGATCGTATGCAAAAGTTACGACCCCATGAAGTTGATGTACTAACTTACCCAAACAGGGCCCACATGACTTTTGGCACTTCATCTCCTAGGGTTAGGTTTTTGGATGTCTAGGGTTTTTTTGCATTCTGGTTTATTGTAAAAAGGCCTTCATAGCCTCATTGTAATCATCTTTTGGTGAATGAGCGCAACCGTCACATCTCTTCTCAGAGATAAGACGCCACCATTCTAGCGACTCTTTCACTCTGTATTTTTACAGTCTCTCTACATTTATTTCATTAATAGAAATCGTGTATTACTGTATCTCTGTGTTTATGGTTGCATCTCTGATACATTTTTTTTATATTATTGGATATCCGTGATATCTCTGTGCATTTATTTATTATATCTCCACTCTCATTTCGTGTTGAAAATAATCTGGATCAAAAACCTATAACAGTCTTGACAGAGATTCGGTAGGCCCAAAGTACGAAGTACAACATCAAATGCTGATTCGTCTTGGCCAAATTTATTGTCTGCTGAAGAATGGTTTTAAGAGACCTATTAATGGCCTCTACTTGGCCATTCACTTGTGGATAATAGGGTGAAGAATGATATTTTTTAAAACCCATCTTTGATGTTAACGCAGTCATCATTTTATTCTGAAAGTGACTGCTATGGTCCGTGACAATCTCCTTCAGAATACTGAACCTATAGATGATTTGGTTAAAAATGAAAAGTGATGCTATTTCACCATAATTACTAAACATTGGCATGGCCTTGACCGACTTGGTGAAGTAGTCTAGAACCAAATGATGTAGCGATGCCCCCTGGAAGAATCCAGGTGGAAAGTAGTAAAATTAATCTCCCACTTAGTGAAGGGGCCATCAACAATTACATGAAACATGGGAGTAGGATGTGCCTGCATCTTTCGAGAGAATATATGACACAGATGGCACCTCTTGACCGCTACAATACAATACTTAAACAATGAGGGCCAAAAGCATCCAACACGGAGATTTTTCTGAGCCATGGCCAACCCAGAAAAGTGATCACCACATGCCCTAGTGTAGCATTCATTTAGAACAGGCTCTGCTTCTTCATGAGTAAGAAAATGACGAAGGATGCAATACACAACTCGATGATACAAAGTGTTGTTAATGATAAGGTAGCTGTGTAATTGATGATGTATCTGTCGATGCTCATCACGAGAGGAAGAGGGGGGACACTTCAGGGTCTAAAGATACACAAGTATATATCCATACCAGGGATCAAAAGATGCAATAAGAAATAAATCCTCATTGAACAACGTGTCTTCAGGTGAATCGTTGACACTATCAACTGGAAGTTCTGATATTAGTTATGCGAAAACCAAATATTTCTTAGACTTTGTCGAAAAAAATCCAAGTCAAATTCTTGAAGAATGACTATCCACCGACTAAGTTTTGGTCCGAGTAAACCTCGTCTAAGATAATAGATAACGTGCTCCTGATGCGTGTCATCTTGTTGCACCAAGACCATACCGATAGTGGAATCTACTGAAACCAGATATAACAAGAAGTCCTTGGCATAGTCAGGCGGGCTGAGAAGAGGGGTGGAAATAATGGCGTTTTTCAGTGCATTGAAAGAACACTGAGCTGTTTCATCCCAATAAAAAGGGACCCCTTTTTTCAATAACTACATAAAACCATTTGTAATCTTGACATAGTTGGCAATGAGTCATCTTAAAATTTTTTCTTTGCCTTGGAGACTCAGAAGTTATGGTAGCGTGCACAGGGGATGCAATTGAACTATCGCTTCAACCTTGAGAGGGTCGACCATTATCCCTATGTTGGATACAATGAAACCCAACAAACATCCTGACGTAACACACAAATTACACTTATTTGGATTCAACCACGTCCGGTAATAGCGAAACCATTCAAAGATAAGTTGAATATGTTTAAGATGACCAGATCTCTTCTGAGAATGAAACGCGAGATCATCTAGATAAGCTTCGACTATATGCTTGAGGATGTGGAAATAAAATGACATGGCCCACTGAAAAGTTGCTCCAACATTTTTAAGAAAAAAATACATTTTATTGTACGTGAAGGTACCCCAAGGACATAAAATCCGGCTTATGTTGATCCTTGGGCCAGATTTGAATCTGATTATAAACAAAAAAACCATCCATAAAGGAGAAAATATCACAACCTGCACATTCATCGATGATATGATCAATGAAGGGGGTAGGAAAGTTGTCCTTCCAACATGCCTTATTCAAATTTTGAAAGTCCATGCACACTCGAATTGTGGAATGGGATTTAACACCCATTCAATTAATTGGGCCCGATAAATGAAACCAACTTTGATCAATTTCTGTACTTCGACGTTAATAACCACTGCTTTTCTAGAGATGACCAAGCAAAGATTATGACGGAAAATATTGAATTCAGGGTAAGTTCTAATTTTATGTTCTACAATTCGAGGGTCAATGCCTGGCATT
Organism: Picea engelmannii; assembly: GCA_009831015.1. Taxonomy (NCBI): domain Eukaryota; kingdom Viridiplantae; phylum Streptophyta; class Pinopsida; order Pinales; family Pinaceae; genus Picea; species Picea engelmannii. Next base: position 80,646 of record ML802194.1, on the reverse strand, counting down.
TCCTCATAAGACCAAGAAAAAACATCACAAAACTCCTTAAACAACTCAACGTAATTCTAGACCTCTTTAGGAGAAAAATCTTCCCCAATGAAAACATTTTCTATGACGCCAGGTGTTTTGGAGATGTTGATAGAATATTTTTAGATATACATGCCATGTTACCTTTCGCATAAACCACGTGAGTTGCCAAAGGGTTAACTCAATGCGAAACATCTCGTTTAATGGTCGTAGTGAATCTCCTACCTCTACTCTTCTAAGCTCGAGTAGAAAATATGATCTATGATTTAGATCATCCCAAGGCCTATTGGGACATGTCATCGCCTCTAGAATCACCTCATCATAGGGTAAGACAGAGTCTAAAGAATCATGAGAAGTGAGAGAGTCTTGAGCTCAAATAGGCTCCAGAACAAGATCCAACTCTTGAGGGGGAGCCAGATTAGAGTTGGTCGAAGCTTGCTAGACAATACTGTACACAACCTCAGCTACGGATAATGGCAGGGCTATACCAGAATTCCCTATCCCTTCCATCGAATCCGATGGGGAAGGTAACTTCCACGGATCATCAAAATAACTTGTGCGAAACAAAGTAACTTGTAAAACCACATATTTAGGATGATCAGGGATAACCAAAATATACTTGATGTCATTCGAAGGTGGAGGGAAATCGAAAGTTCCCATCAAGGATGGAAATAAAACAACACCTAAGTTGATGGTACCTTTCTGTGGATTATCAATCATTGGGACCGTGGATGCCCCTGATGAAGGATTAGGACGAGAGAAGGACAATTGGTCGATGATAACTATCCTACCTTCGCGGGGAAAGCAGAGTACTCAAAAAACCTAGGATACCACTGCCATCATGGCGTAAGTCCAACTCCACCCTATAAAAAATTGTAGTTGAGAGGCGCATCGACCACTTCAACCTCTACACACACGATTTTACTGTCCAACTGCATGGGGAAGGAGGGAATTGTGCCATGCGGTTGAAAATATCATCTGTCAAATGCAGTTAACAAATTCAAAGACAAAGATAGCTCGGGTTGACCAATAACCTTCCAACATGCTAGAGACATGACACAAGTTGATGCCCCCTCTTCTACCACCGTGTTAAAGATGCTCCAATTTCAATATTTCATGGGGTAACCTACTACTATCTGGAAAAAAAACATGATAGGGTAAACGAGGCTTCACATTGGAAGGATAAAAAAAAATACTTCTTGAGCTACTAGGTTCAAAGGCACCCAAAGCAGACAATAGAGACTTTCTTTGCGATGAGAAACTTTGGAGGACTTCCAAAGAACACATAACACAAGGAGTCTGCACCATATATTCTATAATAGAGTAGTTCTGGGCTACTTGCGCATTAGGGTTGTTAGAGGCTTTCTTAAATGCACCTTTAGGGATGTGAGAGATGGCTTCCCCCATTGGTTTCTGAATTTGAAGAGGATCCAATGGGTTTGAAGCTTCCTTACCTTTATCACTAGATTCAAGGGTTCTGTAATCACAGGCCCTAGTCTAGAGATGTGCATACACCTTCATCATGTAGACATTTGCAAATCCAAATGACTGTGTGGGAGCACCCTAATTGCCCCTAGGAACATTAGCGGATGAGGAGCCTTGCATCAAATTATACCCCTGTGGAAAGGGGTTGGTTAACACAACAAACTATTATTGTGTCAACAAATTTTGGGCTTCCTTGATCTGAGGACATTGATGAGTAAGATGATCGTCCTTGCAAATATTACAAGGGAACTTAAATTTATTTTTTCCCTCACCGGCATCACTAGTATCCTTTTTGTCATTTCCTTCCTTACCCTTCTTACCCTTTCCTTTCTTCTTTATCTTGGATGGTTGATCATCCTTGGATTTTGTCATTTTCACAATATGTACTTCCGACATAGGGGTAGTGGAGGCAACCACACTAGGAGTTTGGATGGCCACAAATTGTTGTATTGATAACTACTTCATTTTAATAGACAATGAATCTGTGGACTATGTCTGCGCTGATCCTACAATGTTGTCAGCATGAGGTCCACGATTTTTCTTCATCAAGTCGAGGGTTGATCATGGTGCATTGGGAAGGATCTCATAAATTATGCTAGACTGAGAATAAATTATCTCCAGGTGCTGAGCTCTCATAATTTCCCCTTCCTCTGAAAACACCCTTGAAGTTGTGGTTAGCTTTTTATCTCGAGAGGTAGTCTACATGTTTGTCTTGTATGCGGAAGTTACCTTGTACCTACACTACTAGACACTTGACTTTGTAATGGGTTTTTATAAAGTTGTGATAAAGTGGTTCTTTTATTAAAGTGACATTTTAATAAGGTGCACCTTCTAATATTAAAGTGACTTTATTTCATAAAGTGCACTTATGTTGTAAAGTGAAAATGTACTTTAATATTTTAAAGTGATTTATTTTATGGGGAATGAATCATGACCCTTGATCTTGTAAAGGCAAGATTAGATCTTGGCCATTGGATCTAGGGTTGGAGAAGGTGAAGGGTCACTTTCAGATTATAAGAGAATTCATTGGGTAGTGTGCAAGACACAATTGAGAAGGAGATTGAGAGAGATTTTCGAGTAAGCTTGAGAGAGGGAAGTTAGGGAAGAAAAGAGGGCACATTTCCCAAGAGATAATGGGCACAAATACCAAGGGAACATTCTTGTTTGAGTGCTAAGTTATTTTTCTGCTATTGGAGGTCGTACTGTATGGATCCGTACAATCCATAGAGTTGGTACAACAAGGGGAAGATGGCACAAAAATCAAGGCAAGCATTGGCATGATTTTCTAGGATGTTTTGAGTGTTTTTCTTGCTACTGCCCTGTACAGGAAATTTCATACAATAGACTATGGGAACACATTGCAAGGTGCTGTTTTCTGGGAAGACCGTACAAGAGTACGAACTTGGCATGTTTTTCGAGGCAAAAATTTTGGGGGCTATTTTAGTGTGCTGTAAGTGGATTTCTCTTGCTGGAACTAATATTTATTGCTGCTGATATGTACTTTCCTGAAGCTGAGTAATAAATCTCTCTCTCTCTCTCTCTCATTGGTTTTCCCCACATTGGGGTTTTTCTTGACATTGCCTAAATTTCTGAGTTTTTCATGGTTGAATGGTTGTTGTTCATTGTGTTTATTCCACTGCAAAATTGTTTAGCAAAGTGTATTTCTGCTTATGGTAATTTCTGAATGTGGGTTTATAAATTTCAGAGTTCATAGAAGACAATTATCTCTAGGTTGCTAAGTGTATGAACAAATTATTTACTTGTTGATTTTGTCATTTAAATTTCTACATGGTATCAGAGCTTGGGCTCTGAGTGACAGTGAGTAGTGAGACTTTTGGGCAAGGGTTGAAGGGGGAAATCTGTTGTTTGTTTTCCTTTGAATAATGACAGGGAATATGGCTGCATGCATTAGATTTTCTGATCGGTTGAATGGAATTTCCAACTATTTGCAGTGGAAGGTCCGGATGTCATTTGTTCTCAAGGAGAACAATATTTGGAACTATGTCAGTTTTGTTGTTGTGGCTCCCACAATAGATCTTGTTGATTTGGATTTGCATGAGGTCAAGGAGGCCAAATCTCAGAGGATTATTCTCAATGGGGTGAAGGACCACCTTATCCCACACTTGGTTGAGAAGAAGACAACCCAAGAGATGTGGGATGCACTTAAGAACTTATTTGAGATGAAGAATAAAAACCAGAAGATGGCCTTGAAGGATAAGCTGCATGGTACCAAGATGGGTAAGGGGGAGAGTCTATCTTCTTATCTTACCCAGGTAGCTCAAGTGAAATATGAGATGGCTGAAGTTGGGGAGGTCTTGTCGGATTCATAGATGGTGAGGATAGCCTTGAAAGACTTCACCAAGGAATGGGAAGTCTTCGTGAAGTGTGTGGTAGGTCGTGAGCATCTTCCATATTGGAGAAGACTGTGGGATGATTTCACTCAGGAGGAGATCCGGGAAGGATCCCAGAGCAGTGGAAAAAAGACAGATGGAGCTAATGATAATGTTTCTCTTGCTGCAAAGAGTAAGAATAAAGGAAATTCCATGAGGGACTTGAGTAAAGTCATATGTTACTATTGTAACCAGTTGGAGCACCTTGCTTCTCATTGTCCTGAGAGGAGGAGGAAGAAGAAGGAGTAGGGGGGGCCTAAGATGGCTGCTACAACAACCATGGAGGACTTTGCTTCCAGGTATGACAAGGAATTTTCTTTGGTTACTCTAGTATCCAGTGTCGGCAATGGAGGATTTGGGGGTGATATGAGATGTATTGTTGACAATGGATCCTCTTGTCACATGATGAGAATCTGGCGAGTATTCCTTATTATCACAGAGACAATTCTTGAACGATTGGTGGAGAGTGAAGGTGGTATGGCATGATATGTATGTGGAGTTGGAAGGGTTAGATTCCGACTTGAGTATGGAGGATTCTTGGAGCTTGATGGAGTTCTCTTTGTTCCAGGGTTGAGGGTTAACTTGCTCTCAGTCTCAGCCTTGGAGGATGATGGATATTGTACATTGTTCAAGAGAGGACATGTATTTATCTATAGGAAGGGAGTGGATCCGATGGAACCATAGATGATTGGTGATTGGGTGGGGAGGTTGTACATGTTGCGAGGACAACCTTCAAGATATAATTCAACGTCATATGAGGAGCAAGAGGCTCCTGAGATTGCGGCGGGTCCAAGGATTCAGTCTTGCATTTTGAGAGAAGACATGGGTCTCTTCTGAGCACCAACAAGAGGCTCAAATGGTATGATTGAACCAATGCTCAGGGTGGAGTGGGTTCTCCTAGGAGCTCAGGGTTCAGAGTAGCTGTCAAGAGAAGATCTTCTAGTTCAAGTTCTTTGTAGGTGTTGAGGTGGGATCCAAGTTCAGAGGGAGCTCCTACTGAACACAATGTGATGGGAGTAGATGATGGAGATGACAATGAGTACATCCCTCAGTAAGAGGGAGTGTTATCTTTTTATCTCGGGAGGTACTCCACATGTGTGTCTTGTATGTGGAAGTTACCTTGTACCTACACTACTAGACACTTGACTTTGTAATGGGTTTTTATAAAGTTGTGATAAAGTGGTTCTTTTATTAAAGTGACTTTTTAATAAAGTGTACCTTCTAACATTAAAGTGATTTTATTTCATAAAATGCACTTATGTTGTAAAGTGAAAGTGTACTTTAATATTTTAAAGTGATTTATTTTGGAGGGAATGAATCATGACCCTTTATCTTGTAAAGGAAAGAATAGATCTTGGCCATTAGATCTAGGGTTGGAGAAGGTGAAGGGTCACTTTTAGATTATAAGAGAATACATTGGGTAGTGTTCTAGACACAACTGATAAGGAGATTGAGAGATATTTTCGAGTAAGCTTGAGAGAGGGAAGTTAGGGAAGCAAAGAGGGCGCATTTCCCAAGAGATATTGGGCACAAATCCTAAGGGAACATTTCTATTTGAGTGCTGAGTTATTTTTCCATTGTTGGAGGTTGTACTATACAAATCCATACAATCCGTATGACAAGGGGAAGAGGGCAGGTAAATCAAGGCAAGCATTGACATGATTTTCTAGGCCATTTTACTCCCCCTTAGAATCAACCTTTTCCTCAAGGCTTGAGATGAGGAAATTGTTGCAGAATGTTAACGGGCTCCCAGGTGGCATCTACTGGATTTGTATCTTTCCATTGAACTAACACTTCCTTGATGGTACGCTGACGAAGACAACTCTCTCGCTGGTCCAAACTTCTTGTGGATGCAACCAGATGGATCCTTCTTCATCCAACTCATGAAGGTTGGTTTGAGTTTGGCACTTAGTTCCAATCACCTTATTTAAGCAAGAGACATGAAAAATAGGATGGAGCTTAGAATGATTGGGTAAAGATAACTTATAGGCCACCTTCCCAACACGATTGAGAACTGTATAAGGACCATAAAATTTGGGTGCCAGTTTCTGACAATGTTTGGCCTTGAGTGAAGTTTGCTTATAAGGTTGCAGCCGAATAATACCTGGTCTCCTTTAGAAAATTTCCGTTCTGAGCGACCTTGATCAGCTTGTTGCTTCATGCGATTATGAGCCATGACCAAATTCTCTTTGAGGGTATGAAGAATAGCCTTGTGAACTATAAGTGTTTGGTCAATCTCTTGGACCTTCGATACACCTGGCATGTAGGAGAGAACTGAAGGTGGATTTTGGCCATATACTGCTTCAAAAGGAGTCATGTGAGTATCTATATGGTAAGAAGTGTTGTACCACCATTCAACTAATGGTAACTATTCAGCCCGTTGATTTTTCCTTCAGAGGAAAAACACCTCAAATAAGTCTCCAAACACTTATTGACGATTTCAGTTTGACCATTAGTCTAGGGATGATAGGCAGTGCCGATATGCAATTGGGTGCCCTAGAGTCTGAACAATTCTTGCCAAAAATTGCTGGTTAAAGTTGGATATCGATTAGAAACAATAGAATGAGGCATGGCATGAATCTTGAAGATACGATCGATGAAAATTTGAGCCACAATTGATGGACTAAATGGGTGTTGAAGAGAACATAAATGAACATACTTGGAAAGACGATCCACAACCACCATGATGACATAATTATTTCTTGACTTAGGTAATCCCACAATAAAATCCATAGAGATGTCCCTCCAAAGAGTGGGTGGAATCAGAAGCAGTTGGAGTGCGCCAGGAGGTTTCATGGTTTCACCTTTGTTGCATTGACATACATCACATTCTGCTACAAAAGTGCGAACATCCTTTTTCATACCATCCCAGAAAAAAGAACGTTTTAGCTAGTCATAGGTTTTGGTAAACCCTGAATGCCCAACTGTGGGAGTAGCATGAAGCTCAGAAAGTATCGTGGATATAAGTTGTGACTGTTTACTTCAATACAAATGACCTTTGTAGAGAAGTTCATCGTTGTGCCAAGAGTACCCTGGGGAAACTAGAGAGTTGGATTTCAATTGTTGGATCATATGCAATATTTTAGGATCATGTAGCCATTCTTGGTGCACATCTTGGAGCCAATCTGGTACAATGAAGGAGAGGGAAAAAAGGGACTCTTCATCTCCATATTTTCGAGAAAGAGTGTCAACAATCACATTTTCTTTGCCTTTCTTGTAAATGATCTCATAATCATAACCAAAGAGCTTAGTTACCATTTTTTTTGCTCTCGGGAGGAAGGCCGTTGCTCTAGAAAATACTTGAGGCTTTGATGATCTGTCTTAATTTGGAAGCGTTTCCCCAAGAGATAAGGGCGCCAGAGATCCACTACATGCATAATAATTAAAATTTACTTTTCATAGATTGATTGGCCCAAATGGAATTCAGACAATTGTTTTCTAGTAAAGGCCAAAGGTCTTCCTTCTTGCATAAGGAAAACTCCAATTCCTATGCCTGAGGCATCACATTCGAGGACAAAGGTTTTTTTGAAATCAGGAAAGGCCAAGACCAGAGTAGTACACATAGCTTCCTTCAAATCTTGAAAAGCTTGATTTGCTGTGAGATTCCAAGTGAAAGAATTATTTTTAAGGAGAGTAGTGAGAGGGGCCACAATCTTCCCATAATTCCAAACAAACTTGCGATAATATCCAGTTAAACCCAAAAAACTACGCAAGCTTTTGATAGTCTTGGGGCAAGTCCAATCCTGCATTGCTTCAATCTTTTTAGGATCCACTCGGACACCATCCTTTCCAATAATATGACCCAAGTACTCTACTTCTGAGGCTCCAAAGGAACATTTAGAGCGTTTGAGGAAAAGTTGGTGCTGCGAGAGTAGATGGAGAATTTGATCCACATGGGAAAGATGAGATTGCCAAGTTTTACTATAGATGAGAATATGATCAAAGATAACTAAGACAAAATGGCGGAGAAAAGGACGGAAGACATGATTCATGAGGCTTTGGAAGGTGGAGGGGGTATTACACAGGCCGAAGGGCATGACCAAAAACTCAAAGTGACCCTCATGAGTTCAAAATAAAGTCTTGGGTATGTTAGATTCTTGCATATGTATCTGTTGGTAGCCAGAATGCAGATCAAGTTTAGTGAAGTACTGAGCACCACTCAACTCATTCAAGAGATCATCAATGACATGAATGGGGAACTTGTCCTTGATGGTGAGTTTATTGGGGGCACAAATGTTGGGACACATGTGCCAAGTACCTTCTTTCTTAAGTACCATGACCACATGGGAATAATAAGGGCTGGTACTGGGGTGAATAACACCCGCTTGGAGCAATTCCTGCACTATTTTCTCAATTTCATTCTTTTGGGAAAAGGGGTGACAATAAGGGAGAACATTAGGAGGAAGACTTCCAGGAAAAAGGGTAATGGAATTATCATGAACAACACGAGAAGGAGGAATTCCTTGAGGGGTGGAAAAAACAACTTGATGTTTGGAAATGATAACTTGGAGGTCAGAATGCACAGAGGGTGTCTCAACGGCTTGAATAGAATGGAGTTGAGCAATGATACCAGAGTGGCCTTTCTTGAGGATATTTTCCATATGATGGGAACTAATGATATCAGGAGAACCAATTGTGAGACCTTGGAATTGATACCTTTGTCCTTCCTGTTGGAATTTCATGGTTAATTCCTTAAAATCCATAAGAATGGGACCTAAAGTGCGTAACCATTCAACAACTAGCACAATGTCACAACCTCCCATGTCAATGGAAAACATATGAGATTCTAGTTGGTAATTTCCAATTTGAAGACAAACATTTTCACAACACCCACCACATTTCATGGACCCACCATTGGCTATCATGATTTGAAAATTATTGACAACACAAATATAGAAATTGGTTTCCTGGGCAATGCGATGATGAATAAAATTGTGGGTGCTACCACTGTTAATAAGCATGATGACCTTCCTATGCTTAATGTAGCCAATGCGATTGAGTGTTTTTCGGGTCGAGAATCCAGTGAGGGCATGCAAGGAAATAAGTGGGTCAAATTCAGGTGGGCCAGTTTTAATATTATGGTAGCTATGAGAGGTATTTACCTCCACGTGTGAACCTGGGGAGAATGGAAGACTCCGGAAAGCAAGATAAAACCCTAATGAGTTGGCTAATAACCCTAGAAGTCTTGTCAGCTCAAGAAGATAATTTATATTAGGTTATTAGCCTCCAAGAGAAGAAGTCGGCTAGAAATAATAATAATATACTGAATAGACACATATCTAGAAGGAGAAGTCGGCCCCAACAAATCTGGTAGAACCAGTATAAATACAGGGCGCCAATTCTCATTTTGACACATCTCAGAATTGCAGTTCCCAGTTGGTGCGCACTGCAGTTCCCAGTTTGGTGTGCACATGTGGAGGAGGGTTGCAGGTGCAATTGCAACAACAACTAGTTTTCAGTATTGGCTTGGACTATCTTTTGGCTAGGGTTTGGACTATCTGATCAACTATTGTTGGTGCACTATCCTTGGAGGAAGATGCACTACACCTTGTTTGGCTATCCAACCTAGGGTTTGCTTCCAGAGTAATTCTCAGTCAAGGTTAAGGTGCTCGGAGGGTGGCTTCGGCCTATGGTTAGGTGACGAGGGTATCGTCAATGGTAAAATGAGAACACCATCTTCTATATTCTAACAGGTTATGGGCCCACACCTCCTTCATTCAGTCTAAACGCTGGAAGGAAACATAGCTGCTAGGATATTGAGCTCGTTGAGGAACTACCGTTAGGGTTACTAGCATAAGCAACTTCCAAGACACTGCCGCTAGGGTTACTAGCAGGAGCAATTGCAGAAACCCTAAACCTCTTGTTGAAGCACCTTAAGTGAAGATATTGACCTAATCTTCGGACAGATCAATGTGCCCTAGCCTAGCGCACCTTCTGATACTCTCAGCAAGCCAAGACGTGAAGTTTGAATTTCTGGTAAAATCTAGGGTTTGACCAAGTCAAGCAGCCATGACTAACTCTATGAAGTCTGAGAACAAGTTAGATGGAGCCTCTAACTTCAGAGCGTGGAAGACAAGGATTGACCTCATCCTTGCCAAGAATAAAGTACTGGATATCGTGAAAGGAAATATCGTGAAGCCAGAGTTTGAAGAAGGAGAAGAGAAGGAACCGCAGAACGTTGCAGCTATGGAGAAGTTCAAAGATGTTGACATCAATGCCATGAGTATCATAGTGGATTCCATAAAATACCGCTTGATACCCTACATCTCCCATCTTGACTTATTGAAGAAGATGTATGATGCCCTAATAAATCTCTTCTTCGTAAAAAACATTGGACAAGTTATGAGTCTGAAGATTGAGCTCCGTGACATGAAGATGAATGATGATGACAACATAACATCATACTTTGTAAGAATCTCCCAGTTAAGAGATCAACTACAAGCTATTGAAGAGATCACTTCAGAGAAGGAATTGGTGAACATAGTACTCAATGGTCTTC
>ML802194.1:16600-60466 GCA_009831015.1 Picea engelmannii | reverse complement strand
TATCCCGAGCTTGTTGACTGGTCAGTAACCTTTTGGGGACCAAAAGGTCTTATTGTGGGGAGGTGTGATCCGAAATCGGATCCAGAAGCCTGATAGGGCTTGAAAAATGCTAAAAAATGAAAGTGCTCAGAATCCAACGAAACCAACACCATTACGTCCGCCTCATCTTCTTGATTCCGTCGGTATATTTACTTTGTCAAACGGGCTCCGTATGTGAAAGTTATCACGTTCTGATCGGAAGCCCAAATAGGTAAAAAGTCAAAGGTCAACTGGTCAAAAAGTCAATGCTGATGACATCAACATGTTGACTGTGCAGGAGATGACGTGGCACTCTCTGGCTGATGGTGATTGGGCAGGTTCGCTGACAAGGTAGACATGTGGCAGGCAACTGGACCAGTCAATAGCTGACAAGTGGCATTAATCCGTCAAATGGGGAGATGCCACATGGCCCAGTCATGGGCAGCCACGTGGCACCCAGTCATCAGTTGAAGTGGCTATTTAAAAAAAAAAATTGTTTTTGGGGTCCATGGGATTTGAACCCATGACCACTACCAAGCCCAACACCTTAAGAAATGGTCTTTTGCCAATACATCAAGTTATTACTTATGATATAAAACCTACAATATGAAATATATTGCAAAGTATTGAATGGAGAGGGGCCAGCGCTTAGCCCTTTGGGCTAGTGCTTGGCCATATGAACCCATATGACCCTGTCAAGGGGGCACGCTCTGGGAAAAAGGGGGCTTATGCCCAAATTTAACTATAAAGTGGGTTTTATAACCAATTTTGGGTTTTTGATGTTAATTAAGCCTATTTTTAATGGTTTTTGGGAGTTATTGGGTAGTTTTGGAGCCTAACTTCTTGGAGGAAGTTGGAGATGAGTAACCAAATTTCCAGCTATATAACCAAGGCCTGTTTGAGGCCAGGACACAGCTTTGAAGGGAATTCAGAGCAGAATAATGCTGAGGAGAAGCCAAGCCAAAGCCATTTTGAGGCAGAGAAGCTTTTGAGGAGGAGACACTGTCGGACCATTTATGGGAGCTCTAGACGTCCGTTTTGCGTGCTGTTTTCTTTGCATGGTTCTAGAGATCTGGAAGAACATGACCAGATTAGTCTTATAGCCATTTGGCATTGCATCGATGTAATTTTGAGCATTTGAACAGAAATAAAGAAGCCTCTCCCACAGAGACAAAGGCCCGAAGACGTAGGCAAAGTTGTGCCGAACTCCGTTATCAATCTGCATGTTATGGTTTGCTGTTAATTCTTTCATTTCAGATCTGAAAATGTATATATGGCTGTCATAATTCCTCTTCTTTCCTCATTCTTCACTAAGTTTTCTCAAATGGTTAATTAACGCATGAAAAATTAAAACTCAACCATAAGTCATTCAAAAATCCTGACGGATATGTTTCCTTCATCAAGGATGAGAAAGTTAAGATTCAAAGATATTTGAGTGGGCTTCCATCATTTATCAGTGACAAGATACAATACGATGATCCCAAAACATTGGAGGAAACTATAAGAATGGATAAGTGCCTTTGTGATCAACATAAATGGAGAGAAACTTACCAAAAATCTTGGGAAGACAAGAAGAAAAACAAGATAGAACAAAGGAAGAAGGGGACTAAGCTACCATTCTTCAGAAATAACTCTCAGGGACATCCAACCTCTAAATAATACAAAATGAAAGAGACATTGGGACAAATTCCAAGGCAACCACCTATTCAATGTTTGATTTGTAAGGGAAATCACATGTACAAAGATTACCCTCACAGAAGTGAAAAAATGAGGATTGTTCACAATGTACAATGAGATGAAATAATGGAGGACATAGGAAGAAATGTACCTAAGATCTATGCATCTTTGGACAACAAGCGGGCTGAGTTTCAGTCACATATGATTGAAGTAGAAGGTAAGATCAATAACCAAACCATTTCTATTTTAATTGATTTGGGAGCTATTCATAGTTATCTAGATCCTAAGTTGGTAGAGAGGTTTCAATTGCAAAGAAACAAGCTTGGAAAACCTTGGATGATGCAACTAGCTACATGAGCTAAAAGAAAAATTGATGAGATGGTTAAGGCATGTCCAACGAACATGAATGCACGAAACACCAAGGCATATTTAAACATCATACCTTTAGGTCCCTATGATTGCCTAATTGGTATGGATTGGTTGGACCAACATCATGTTGTCCTAGATTGTTATAATAAGGCATTTACGTGCTTGTATGAGGAAGGCAAGATAGGGATAGTACAAAGAATTCCCAGAGCAGTAACTGTCAGGGAAGTTTCAACCTTGTAACTGAAGAAAAGTTAAAGGAAAGGGTGTCAAATATTTGCAGCTCACATGGAAGAGAAACCTAAAGATAAGGTACCAAATATTGAATATTATGAAGTCCTAAAAGAGTTTGAATATGTATTTAAAGAAATACTAGGATTGCCACCTAAAAGAGATATTTATTTCTCCATCAATCTAATTCCTAGAGAAACTCAGTAATCTAAGACCCATTACAAGATGAGTACACCTAAACTTAAGGAATTACAAATGCAACTTCAAGAGCTTCTGAAGACGGGGTATATATTCCCAAGTGTGTCACCTTCGGGTGCCCCAATATTGTTTGTGAAGAAAAATGATGGAACACTGAGACTTTGCATTGACTTCAGGTAGTTGAACAAGGTAACTGTGAAGAAAAAGTATCCTTTGCCTAGGATAGATGATCTCTTTGATCAATTGAAATATGTAAAAATATTCTCGAAGATTGATCTCAGGTCGGGTTATCATCAGGTATGAATTAAAGAAGAAGACATCAACAAGACTGCCTTTAGAACAAGGTGTGGCCATTATGAGTTCACAGTGGTTCCATTTGGGTAAATGAATGTACCAACTATCTTCACGTGTCTCATGAATGGTATATTCAGAAATTACTTGGATAAGTTTGCCATTATCTTCTTGGATGATATTTTGATATATTCTAAATATGAAGAACAACATGCGAAACACTTGATAATGGTGTTACAAGTATTGAGGAGAATTAGTTCTATGCCAAATTTAGCAAGTTCTCATTTTACCAGAAGAAAATTCATTATTTGGGCCATATCATTTGTTGGGATAAATACATTCACTAGTAATTCCCACATTTAATTATCAACCGTGACTTGTAAGCTTCGAGGTGCAGGTGCAGGAAACACAGAATCATAGCCTAGGCTAACCTAATATAAAGTCGACAAAAAAATCTTCAAACCCACATTGTAGGAAATTAACACTAGGGATTCATCACTGGGACATAGGAATAACTTAGTGCTATAAAGGCTTAGATCACAGTCTTTCATGCACTCGGGGTGATGTTCGTGTGATTAATCGTGAGTAGCTTGCTTAAGTTTTCTATCCTTCAATGATTATTTCCTATAGTGAATCCACACTTAAATGCAATAAAAGAAACAAACAAATGGAAATGGATTCAAATGACAAGAAACAAACTAACACCTTGGGAAGAATTCCAATGCGGGAAGGCCATATCTCATGAGTTAGACCTCTAATCTATCAGTTGGTGATTGAAGCTATGTGAAATTAAAGTGTAAGGAATCCAAAGTACAGGAAATACAAACTAAGTACAAGAAATAAAGTGCAGGAAAACTATGGGACAACTGTCACACGTCAAAATTACTCAACTGGATAAGTGTCGCATATTCCTCTCAATTGTTGTAAGTGTCGCATCTTCCTTACAACTTTCGCAAGTGTCGCAAGTTGTTCACAAGTGTCGCAAACATTGTTCGAGCATGCTGCCATGACAACGACACTAAGGAGGCACTTAAAACATCTCATGTACTTGATTTGGAGAAGAGGAATTGATTATCTGAAGTCAAAAGACTCTTGACACCTGAGAAGAGCTCTAAATCAAAGGTTCTGGGGTTGAGCGCTCCCCTAGAAGGCTTCAGGGCACGTTATAACACTCCCCTACCCCCTATGAAGGAGCGCTATCCACCTTTGGAGCACTGGCGCTTCCCTCAAGCTTCCTAGGGAGCGCTACAACGCTCTGATGCCCCTTTTGAAGGAGCGCTACCTAATCTGAGGCAGTAGTTGGCCCGTTGAGGAGAACAAGGGGAGGATCTTTCAAGTTTAGAAGGAATTTGCATTCAAATTCTTGGTTCCATCAGGAGATCCCTGATCTAAGGAGGAGGTTCCTCAACTTGTTCTAAAGATAACTCAAGAGGTTAAGCTCCTCTTAACCTATATAAGCAAGCTCTATGATGGTGGAAAGGGGGAAGAATTGCTAGCATGAAACCTATGATTTCATAGGAAACACACAGTCAGCCAAAGGAGAGTGATCAGTGAAGCTGCTGTTACCCAGGTTGTGGATCTTTCGAGCAAGGGTTAGACGAAGGGGACTTGACGAAGCTGTCGCATTCACATCTACGATTGTAAGTATTGCTATCGTTATTCTCATTAATATGACACGCTTGGCCTGTTTATTTCTAGTTCGTGCCTGATGTTACATGAACTTATCATTGATAGATAGATCTGTTTCCAAGCTAATATCAATAGAGTAGGAAGTGGTCATATCTTGTTTGTCTACAGAACTCAGTGAGGAGCAAAGGATCGGAGCTCAACTCGGAGCGTGCAGGGACAAACGTCGATAAAAAGGTACTTCTGTTCTCCTCCCTTCTCATGTGTTAGCCTCTATAGATTTGAAAGGAAGTCAGTGTCCACGTTAAGCATTTTTCTGTCTAGAGTTAGGGTCAAGCTTTTAGAGGCGATCTACCTGTCCGCAGGGATATTTTCCTACAACAGAAACTAGCGACTCCACTGGGGAGATAGCCTCAAATCAAAATTTCTTATTTTGATTTCTCCTCATTGACCTTGTTCTACCCCTTGATTATTTCAGACCTAGTTCACTCCTCTTTTGATTGGTTTCATGAGCTGATTGGCTCCCTACCCCATCATACTTAGCCTAATTGTCGAGATTAAATTGCAATTTTTGGAATTTTTGACATTTTTGGGAGTTTTTGAACCTGGCGCCCCTGTCCCTATGTTAACAGAGCACCAACGCTTCCTAATAGCTTTGCACAGAGCGCTATAACGCTCCTTGCCTTTGGAAACAGAGTGCCAGCCCTCCTTTGGCCAATAAACCTTCCAGAATTATTTTTTCAGGGTCTTTTCTCTGTGTCTCTCCTGCTGGGTAGCCTTGTGATTCAATCCATCTTCTTTCCAGCTTTGACATCTATCTTTTCCTTGAAGAACAAACATCTTGCTGTTTGGATTTCGTAACCTCCTTCACTATTGTTGTTGCGTTTTTCTGCCATTTGGGGTTTGAAACCCATGCATTGTCTTTCTCTCCTCATCGATTGAACAAAAAGCCCCGGTGAAGGCCATCAAAGGTCTACATATATTTTCATTTGGTTTTAGTTAAGATCGTTGTTCTTCGACTTTTTCTTTTGGGTGTGAATTTTGTTTTCTCTTTGATTGTTTCTTTTCTTTCGCTTCTTGTTTTGATTACAACGAGATGGTGTGCTGTTTGTATGATTCTTGCTTGTGTTGGTTTGATTTTCATTCATCCAAAAAGATAATTAGCAAGATGAGCATTGCGTTGAATTAATAATTATTCATATGCAAACAATAAAAAGCATCTTCATGATTGATTGTGCATGTTAGAAGGCATCTCAAAGTTTTAGCGTCACATCAGGATTTGATTGAAGAAAATTTGTTTGAGGACATTCCTTATTAGTGCTTGTTAGTGAAAAAGAACTCTCTCTCTCTCCCTTAGATAGATGTTCAACGAAAAGAAATGAATGCTTATCATCTCTGATGCATGTTTGGGACTGAGTCATAATTCCATTCATTTCACTTCCATGCACCCCTTTTTTGAGTAAAGAACAGCTATAAAATCAGCGCTAATTAAAAATTATTTAGAAATTTTTCTTTTCTAGGATCCTCCACCAACAGTAGACTAGGCTTAGTAATTTGGATTAGGCTGTGAGCATAACTCTCCAAAGTTTCCAAAACAAACAGTAGCATCCTGAGTTAGGGAGAGTCAAATCCAATCATCGTATAAGTCTACCTGGGATGCCCCTCTCACACAGGGGTTACGCACGAGGTTGCATTCAGGTGAGTTACGGAGATTATCCCCTCCGTGGTTCAACTGGTTGTGGTGGTCAGGTCGTATTATGGGGTCACTTCAAGGTAAATCCACAATTACTGCGTGGAAGCCTTTTAGTTGATTTCAGGCTCGATACCCTGCCCGTATGTTCAGATCGGACTGTCGACTGTTCCTACCCAGGGGCTGACTGCGAATCGGTAACCTTAGTGGCTGTAATATTTAGGGTCTTACACAAGGTGACGGTGACGGGAAGTCTCACTGTACCTGGAGCAGACATTGGTCAAACTCACTCGGGCTCCTTGGAGGGTAAATCCACAATTACTGCGTGGAAGCTTGCACCAAGGCGTAAGTCCGTTAAGTAGGTCTCCATTGTAACTGTTCCACCCTATCCCCGCCCCTTCTGGACTTGATCACGCGACGTTGGATTTCATAACCAACTAGTACGATCATCGAAAGAAGGTCCTGTTTGCTTGGTTGTTATTCTTAGATTTTGTTAGCGTATGATGTTTCTTTTTGTTAGTTGGCCGTAGATTTTCAGTGTGTTATGCCTTTCTCCACAATTGAGCCCGTAGACGATCAAGGTCTTCGCCGATCACGTAGGATGCAAGGGCTACCCCCAGAAGGCTATCAACCCTTACCTCCTAACCCTCGCGAAGACAACCACCACAGAGAGGTAGAAAATCCATCTGACGCTGAAAGTGCTATTGCTCCTCCATTAGATAACCCGGAAGACACTTTTGTTACAATTTAGAATCCCACTTCGGTGACCCCTCTCGAACCACTTCTACTTCGTTTAGACTCCCTTGGGAACGTCATAGACGAAGAAGTCCCACGATTACCAGAGAGGGTTTTTACCGAAACATATATGGGATCCATGCAACCAATCTTTGGTGAGGAATATAGGACTCCTATTCATCCTGGCACCGCAGCAAATACCAATCCCACACCCGCTCGTTCTATTTGGAGGACTTCATCGGGACGCGATCTCTATAAACATTTCGAATCCTTTCGACAACCGTTCCATCCTGATAACCCTCCTAGTGAAACAGGACCATCTGGTCAAACCATGAGTCACCCAATCGATCGGGTTGTTAACCCTACTGCTGCACCAACACAAGTCAATCCTAATGATGGACCCATCACATCTGCTCACCCGCGAATGCAGACCCCTGCTGGCCAAACACAACCGGCTGGAGGGCAACCACCATCCAACGCACCTTTTCCTCCTGGAGGACTATTGTTTCATGGTGGGCCTACCCCCCGGGGAACAACCCCCTTTTCATCCTCCTCTTGGAGGGAAACCTCCGTTTTCCAGTCATACCCCGGTTATAAATCCACCACTGGCAGGGGGGAAAACCCCATTGGTTGGAAACCCTTCACAACCCTAGAGAGTATCTTCAGAGGCACTTTCACTCAACCCCAGGTCGAGGGACACTCTTATAATAACCCATTAGGAGGGGTACCTAATCCTGTTCCTTCCGGGACATCTTACCCACACTCTTATCCGGGTGGCATCCAAAACACCACCTGGAGTACTCCAGGACCACAGTCTTATCCTCCTCATGGGCAAGCAAATCACCCGACCTATAATTCTCAAAACCCACCGGGTCATGCCAATGTTTCTCATTCATCATCGAATCCTTATTATCCTGGCCAACAACAACCGTATGTAGGAGGACCTACTGGTTACAACTATCCATCTAACCTAGCTTATGGTCCTACTGGTGTTCCTATGTCGCACCAGTATCATTCGCAAGTTAATCGACAACTACCTTTCCTTGCGACTCTGGATCTCCCAGACTTGTCTCGGTTAACTAATGATCCTATTTCTCATTCACCGGTTTGGCCAGTCATTCCAACTAAACTTCCTTTTGATATTCCAAAATTTGACGGAAACCCTGGTGAAGATCCAAACAACCATGTTATGACTTTCCATTTGTGGTGTTCATCAAACTCCCTCATGGATGATTCTGTACGTTTGCGTCTTTTCCAGCGAACACTTACCGGTTCGGCAACAAAGTGGTATATTGAACTACCACACGCTTCTTTTCATGATTTCAGTTCTCTTGCCATGTCCTTCCTCACACACTTCCAACTGCCCATTCGATACGAGACGGGTACTGAACTATTAACCTCCCTTCGTCAGACAACTTCCATACATATCTCCGATCATATTCATGAATGGAGACGATGACGAAGGCTAATCAAAGCGGTCATTCCTGACCAATTATTAGCGGAATGGTTCACAAAATCATTGTTACCCCAGATTGCTCGTGATGTTGCCATGGGTGGTGTAGTCACCGAAGAAGAATCCATTGCCCGAGCTCAGTACTTAGACTTAGTCTATTCACAATCCGATACTCTGTACGAGTTGATCCCAAATGCTACCCGTCCCACTAATGATCCATCCAAACCATCGTCTGCTTCCCACGCGGATGGAGTTATTGGCTCTGTCAAAACCCAATCTACTGGAACGATTCAGCGGCCCGCTTCGACCGCTGCTCCCAGCTCGACTGCACCCTCTTCTACCCCCCCTCAAACTTAGGTCTCTGAGGTGAATGCGGTCCAATCAACCCCTTCACAACAACTTGGGGGCAAGAAGAAAGCGAGAAATAAACCAAAGAAAAACAATAACAATGAACAACCCAAAACCCAACCACAAACCCCTGCTGCCGGAAAACAACCACAACGCAAACCGAAATTCCCATGTCTCATTTGTGGAGACGATCACTACACTCGAGACTGCCCACATCGCGATGAGGTGGTAAAACTTTTCAAGGGAAATTCACAACCCACTGTGCTTACTCAGCCTTTTCCGCAGCAACAATCTTTGGTTGCCCAAACCCCCACGCCGGGGGGCAGCTCCAACCAACCCCATGATGAGGCCTCGAAAAGTGCTCACATTTACATGTTCAATGGGGTTAATCTAACCACTCGCTCTGTGACATATGACACGCTAGTTAAACCTGATAAGCCGAAGATTGCTAACGGTTCTCCGCCAGACCCGTTACCATCCTCTGCGAATCCTCCGTCTGTTAGCCCTCCATCCGGGCCACTCCAGATTGAGAAACCTTATTTTGACTCCATCTTACGCCCTCCTAAGAGCACCATCTGGAAATCTACCTTCAATCCTAATTCACGGGCTGCCCAAAATTACAATATTGTAGAAGATTTGGCCCAAGCCCCGTGTGCTATGTCCGCCTTGGAAGTTTTACAGCACTGCCCTAGTCAACGTAAAATGCTCTTAGCCGCTCTTGGCGCTATTGATCCTGAGTCGTCCAACCAGATCATGTTTAACCTGGATAATTATGCGTCTCGACTCTCCCACTAAATTGCTTTCCAAGTTGATGTTGTTGTACACAATCAACAAATCCACTGAACTATTCTGGATGAGGGAGCCTCGACTTGTGTTATGTCTTTGGCGTGTTGGAAAGGTTTAAAATCACCAGCACTCAATAAATCCCCAATGATGTTACGTGCCTTCGATGGAAGAGGTTTTCATCCTCATGGGCTTTTACAGTCCTTGCCCATCCAATTGGGTGGAAAAACTGTTACCATTGACGTCGAGGTGGTCGATGCTCCCCTCGATTACAACTTGTTACTCGGAAGGAGTTGGTTTTATGCTATGACCGCTATTGCCTCATTGGTCTTTCGATGTGTGCAATTTCCTCATCAGGGAAAAATCGTCACTGTTGATCAATTGGATTTCTGCACACCCGATGCTCACATTCCTGCTACCAACAATATTCCTTTCCTGGGAGAGCACAAGATCACGTATGAAAGCGTCGGTGTTGGTTTACTAAAAGACTCTAGACTCATGGGTACCTTCCCTACACCACTTCCACCAACTATACATCACATTTCCACTGTCGATATGATTTCGACCGTAGCTTATCAATCTTTGGGATAATATGACCCTTGGATTGCACCTTGTCCATTGGAATTCGATGCACTAAGTGACGCCGTGCCACTTGGTCCAGCTGAAAAATCATACGTTTCTACCCAATTCACTACTCCCTTGTTGGATGACCAACATCTATTGGCACCCGACATTTCATCGATGCAATCACAGTCGAGTTCCTTGTCGTCTGCGATCCACTACAATTCCCCAACTTTTCCTATTCCGAAAATGTTTTGCATTGACAAGCTACCTTGGGATAATCACCATCCCCCATCCTATTTTCTTCCCCTTCGCGAAGAAGTTCGTGCAGATACATAGTATATCTCCCCTCCTGATGTCGATTTTCTATCGCCTCCCATGCTTTCAACTTCCGATGATTTGGATTCGGTAGTTGACTTGGTGATTTCGTCAATAGGTTTATTGGAGCCTGATATCCTTACTCCTTTCACAACCCTCGACATGTATCCCTTCCTGAATGATTATCTTCCATCCAGTGAAGATCTCCTGGAGGCCATGACTGAGTTTTGTCCCTTGACATGGTATCCTTCCAGAACGTTGTCCTCTTGGAAGCCATGATAAAAAAGAAGTCACGAGCATAGTTTGTCTTCTCTGTGGCAAGCTCGTTAAAAAATGAAATAAAGGCCTTGAGCATAGTTTTATTTTCCTGTAGCAAGCTCGTTAAAAAATGAAACAACAATCTGGGGATCGAACCTGGAACCCTGAGCATAGTTCTTTTCCTGTGACAAGCTCATTAAAAAATGAAACAGTCACATCTCTTGAACCTTCTTTTCATCCACCCTTCTCCTTTTTCTCATCCACTAGAGAAATTGGTGATGACCTCAGAGCCGGTGCATGAATCGAAGCTTGGAGGGCATGTCTCCAGCCTTTGATGATCATTCTGGAGCTAAGCCACCAACTCTCAAGCTGGGGGCATACCGAGCTTAGTCTTTGTTCTTTCTTGTGCTCGTAAATACATGAGAATGAAATCGGGTAAACTTTTATCTCTTTTTCGGACCCGTACGGATACGAACACACAAAAAAGGAACCCCCCTGGAGTCTACTTTAAACCCTTTTCAGACTCTCTAAATATGAAAATATTGTCGAGTGACCTTGCTTCCTTTCACACTCATTAAAAGGTCATAAAGGGCGTCTTTCGAGCGATAGTTTACCCCTTTTTCGGTCTCGTTAGACTACTGTACGAAAAAGGAACTGAGAGAGTTCTCTTTTAAGTGTTTTTCCAAACTCTATAATCCTGAAAAACCTTCGAGTTTTCTGTCGTTGGACTTGTTAAAGCACACATCGACAGACCCATATGGGATCGAACCCTTACTTCTTCCGGTTCGTTAAACGAAGGAAGAGGAACTTACCGAAGGTGAGTTATACCGAGCATGTGTTATCCTCCTCGAGCTCATTAAATAAAAAAGAGGTACTCATCTATCTGGATGGGGGAAAAAATTGAAAGGAGCAAGCCAAGCAATCTCTTGAGAACATCATCCAACAATTCTTAGAGTCGCCCTTGAACACGACACTTTGTCATTTGCACATATCATAATCCGCTAAACCTCTGCACTGAACCAATCCTTTGAGTTCCTTTCACTCCTTTGGGTCACCCGACGCAAGTCATTGTATCCACTGCATAGTGTTGGTCCATGTCATGTTTCGCTGTTGTGCCTCAGTGTTCAAGGGAAGTATCCGCCTCTAAAATCAGCCATCCCAAATATCTTGCCTCAAAACCTGTGTCAGTCCATGTCCATTTGATCTGCCAAATTATATCTCCATATCCGTTTCGTGTCGTTGATGGGAGATACATCAATGCCCTCCCTCGACGAGTCTATTCCTGTCAACTTCAACACATTATCCGGGAATCAGAGTTAGAAACCAGTTAGTACTTTGGGACCTGCATGCCTCAATGGCAGGCCTCCTCACATTCGACAATAGGTTTACATCATTGACCTCTGACCGGATGATTCCACGGATGTTCGACCTCATCTCATCTATTCACATTCGGTGGAATGTACTAGGGTACCTTGGGAATCATTGACATTAATGGTGATTTCCCTCGCACTTGTTAACAATTCACACCATTGACTGGTAATCAAGTGGTTTATGCCATGTTCGACATCAAGACATCTATTCACATGGTTAGAATCATACCACATCGGGATCGATAAGAAGACCCTAGGTTGAGTCGTCATTATGATATATGCTTAGCCCAGGTTGCGAAGAAGTTTTATTGGACAAATAACACATACACTGTTACATAGATCCACTTTGTATTGGTTGTGGCTATGTCTTATCATCTCGTAGATCCACTGTGTATTCTTCATGGCTACGATCAGTGTGAGTCATCAGAGTATAGATCCACATTGTATCTTTGGTAGCTATACCTTTTTATCAATACAATTATGGATCCGCAGTGTATTTTATGGCGGCCATATCTCGGAAGTCTTGATCACCCAAGCATAGGTATGCCTGCCTTGGGTTTTGAAATATGTCATGATATTTGTTGGATGTTTGTGTGCAGCTTCCGTCAGGTTCTCCGAGTCTATACCCTTGCTTGAACATCTACAAAGTATTTCAGTCATCAGTTCTCATCTTCTAACTTCATACTTTGGGGGGCATTCTGTTACACATCAAAATTACTCAACTGGATAAGTGTCGCATATTCCTCTCAATTGTCGTAAGTGTCGCATCTTCCTTACAACTTTCGCAAGTGTTGCAAGTTGTTCACAATTGTCGCAAACATTGTTCGAGCATGCTGCCATGAAAACGACACTAAGGAGGCACTTAAAACATCTCATGTACTTGATTTGGAGAAAAGTAATTGATTATCTGAAGTCAAAAGAATCTTGACACCTGAGAAGAGCTCTAAATTAAAGGTTCTGGGGGTGACCTCTCCCCTATTTTAGTCTAGGGAGCACTGACATTCCCCTAGAAGGCTTCAAGGCGCGTTATAACGCTCCCCTTCCCCCTATGAAGGAGCACTATCCACCTTTGGAGCACTGACGCTTCCCTCAAGCTTCCTAGGGAGCGCTACAACGCTCTGATGCCCCTTTTGAAGGAGCGCTGCCTAATCTGAGGTAGTAGTTGGCCCGTTGAGGAGAATAAGGGGAGGATCTTTCAAGTTTAGAAGGAAGTTGCATTCGAATTCTTGGTTCCATCAGGAGATCCCTGATCTAAGGAGGAGGTTCCTCAACTTGTTCTAAAGATAACTCAAGAGGTTAAGCTCCTCTTAACCTATATAAGCAAGCTCTATGATGGTGGAAAGGGGGAAGAATTGATAGCATGAAACCTATGATCTCATAGGAAACACACAGTCAGCCAAAGGAGAGTGATCAATGAAGCTGTTGTTACCCAGGTTGTGGATCTTTCGAGCAAGGGTTAGACGAAGGGGACTTGACGAAGCTGTCACATTCGCATCTACGATTGTAAGTACTG
The DNA here is from genome assembly GCA_009831015.1 of Picea engelmannii. Classification (NCBI taxonomy): domain Eukaryota; kingdom Viridiplantae; phylum Streptophyta; class Pinopsida; order Pinales; family Pinaceae; genus Picea; species Picea engelmannii. The sequence continues at coordinate 47,030 of ML802194.1, read as the reverse complement.
CTGTCGTTATTCTCATTAATATGACACGCTTGGCCTGTTTCTTTCTAGTTCGTGCCTGATGTTACATGAACTTATCATTGATAGATAGATCTGTTTCCAAGCTAATATCAATAGAGTAGGAAGTGGTCATATCTTGTTTGTCTACAGAACTCAGCGAGGAGCAAAGGATCAGAGCTCAACTCGGAGCGTGCAGGGACAAACGTCGATAAAAAGGTACTTCTGTTCTCATCCCTCCTCATGTGTTAGCCTCTACAGATTTGAAAGGAAGTCAGTGTCCACGTTAAGCATTTTTCTGTCTAGAGTTAGGGTCAAGCTCTTAGAGGCGATCTACCTGTCCGCAGGGAGATTTTCCTACAACAACATCCAGATTGAAGCAAACTAGCGAAAGGAAATCAAACAAATAGAAAACAAAACTTATTTCAAACTATGTGAATGAAATGAAATGTGAATGCAATAAATGAACCTAAAACACACAAAGCAAACCACTCAAACTATAGGAAGAGGCAAGCTGAATTTAAAAACAATCAATCAAACTGGAATAAAATAGTATATGCAATCTAAAATCAAGTGTATCAATCACAATGATGAAGCATGGAAAACAATGAAAAGGAATGGGAAAGAAGGCAATGCAGAAATACAAAGTGGAAATAAGTGGAATGCTTATGCAATGGAAATAAATATCAAATCTGTAAAAGAAGCTAAAAAAATAATTCTTATAAAAAATGTTTAGTTATATATAAAATCAAAAGAGGAAAAGAAGGATAGGTACTCTCCGCAGACTGAGAGCTTCAATGTAAAGCACAATAATCAAATAGTAATTGAGAAGAATATGAACTTTTGGAATTGACGAAAGATATATATTTAAAGCATAGTCAATTAAACAAAAGTTAACGTGTTGAATAAGTTGAGAGCATGACGAGTTCCTTGTGTGAAAAAGAAATAACGTTGTGTAATTTAATGTGCATTCATCAATCAAGGAATGAGTAGATAAAAAGAGAGGACAATTCTCTGTCATGAAATGTAATTGCAGTGTGACTGGGCATTGATTCCATGTGTAGAGAATGAGGCAAAGAGATGGGTCGATCTGCTCTTGCAATGACTAATTACATTGTATGATTAAATTTGCAATCAATGAGAAAATTGTGTTGAAGGAAAAAGAGCAAATATGGAAGAGAATATTTAAGTATATGTGTCGAATAAGACAACTCTGTTTTTGTGTTTTCTTCTATAAGTGAATGCAAACAATAATATGTTAACATACTTTGTTTTATAATGTTTTGGACAATAAGAAACTAATGGGTGATTTGAATGGTAGATTTGATGGGAAAATTGGATGGCAAATCAATGATGAAGGAGATAAATGCAATAAGGGACTGCCCATAGTCTATTTAGCATAAAAACAGAGCATAGGAAGAATACACAGAAATATAAGCATGCAAATGTGATTGTAGAAAATGCTAAATAAATTCAAATCTCAATGTGATAATGTATTCAATTAGGAGGTTTAAAATATGATTTCTAATTAATATAACAACTGCAAAACTAAAATTAGAATTCAAACCACACAATCCAAACTGTAAATGAAATTCTAACCTTATACAAATTGAACATTAAAAGAAAAATACATAAATGAAATGCTAACTAGTTAAGATACAAAGGGCGACATTCTTACCAAGTTGAGGGGCCCTACCCAACATGTAATTTGTTTCCAAAAAGAAGTCAATCCCCTTGAATGCACAAAACACCAATTCTTTATTCCATCAAACTCATAAATTACAAAAAGGAAGATCACTGTCACAATAACGCTATGAAATTAACTACAAATGAGTGAATGAATCCTCTTTAAAACCATGAAGCCTTTTTTATACACAAGAAACCATTGAAGAGTGGATGGGACCGAATCCCAAAGTTCTGATTTCAAAATTTACAATTTTAGATAAAATCCCCAAAAAACTGGGTTTTATTGTAATTTGGGCAGATTTGAGTTAGGGATCCACCCATATATTCCAAACCAATTGTAGTTTTGAAAATATTCTCTCGTACTACTCAATTTTCCATATTTTAGACAAAACCCATATCTTAGAATTTCTAGATCTGATACCATCTACACAGAAATCGAGGTGCAAGTTGGAAGTTTGAGATTTTTACTAGTTTTTGTAGAATCATTCCCCCTGAGCTGGAGGTCCACACGTGTGAGTTGGGTGAATTATGACACAATGTTGTGCATGTCAACTTCGTTCGGGACAAAACCCATGTCCCTGATTTTCCTCTAGAAGCATGCCAAATTTTCGACTTTAATCCAGTACCGGACGATTGTTGATGTTGGTACTGGATGACCTGGAACACTCTGGTACCTCATGGTTTTTGGAACATTCTAGTACCAAATGATCCGAATTGAAATTACCGAATGACATGGAGTGTGAGTACCGGATGACATGGAGTGTGGGTACCAGATGACTGTGCAAATATCGGTTGACTGTAGTGCGGGAACATATTGTTTGGACATAGAAACATAGGATTAAACCATCATCAACAAAACTATTGTATAATCATCTTTTTGATCACTAAAAATATGGAAATTTATGTATTAACCACATATGATGAATAACAAAAAATAATGGAGGTTTATGGTGTAATTAGGAATATATTATTGACGAAATTCGGGGAGAAGGTGTAATGATGAGTGTATTTGTATGGTGGAAAATATGACAAAACGAGAGCCCAACACACCCCCAAACCCAAGGATTTTCATGTCCTCATGCAAACAAGGTGAAGAACATATGCTACTCTGCTTATATATTTATGTGACATTGTTTCTTTTGTGTAGGTGTTGGTTCTTGTGGAGCGACAGTTTGGAAACTATCATGGATTGAAGTTTAAACAAAGAAACAAAATTATCATAAAAATGGAGGACAAGTAGTGGATGAGGTATCAGAGTGATGGTAAATGGTGTGCATGTGGAGAATGGTTTATAAAATGATGGTTATAGTGGTCGTATGAATTTGGACGTCTTTATACTATGTATCTTAAATCAATTTTAAGACCAATATTTACTTTGTGGTTCTTTGTTTGGATAAGCAACACTGTTTTCATCCTCTTTGAAATGACTTAAGAATGATTTATGACGTACAAAGATAAGACACTATAGATTTTGCTTTGCATTTGTATACCACATATTTCCTTTTCATTACTTGGTCATATCATTAGAGTATATTGTTCATTATGACAAGTGGAGTGAATATGGACGGTTTACTGAGTAGTTGTGATAACGCATAGTGGAGTGTGGAGTGGGTAATAGTGGTTATGCCTCATGTTTTCCAATTTCTTAGTAAATTAAAAATATTTGTACTAGTTTTACCTCAAGTTACCCTTGCTTTGAATTCTAATGCATGTTGAAGTGGAAACTAAGCAGAACATGACGAAATGTTTGCAGAATCATGATGTAGACTGCTGAAATTTGAAGATAAAGTGGAGCAAGGATGAGAACTGATGGATATCTAGGAGAGAACTGATGAATGATGATCTGCTAAAATTCCTTATGTCTCTCTCTCCCCCACGCATGTTGGTTTGCATGTCCTCATGCAAACTCTTATTAGCACAAAAATTGTTGCAAACTGAAAGAGGAATATGTGGAACTGGTGAATGTTGATTGAAGGATGGAAATGAAGTATGTCAAAGCTGAGAGATGCTGAATATATCCTGCAAAAATTACCCTCGAAAGAGATTTAAATTTATGTATTATTGGTACAAGAACCTACTGGTTTTTGTACCAGCAGTACCAAAATATAAAAATCTAAAAGAACTAAACCAATACTGTTATTATGAGAGAAGAAATAAACATTGATGTTATGCCAAAGAAACAACCAAAACTTAAACTTTATCCATGCTTGTAAATTTGGAAATGAAATTAATTTTAAAACATTACAAGCATAAAGGAAATTCCTAAATTACTTATTACATACTATTTCATCAATCATTAACAATTGTATGCTAAAAAAAACATGTTAATTATGATGGGGGATTTTTCCTCTCATCCTTGAACATGAATACATGAGGAGATAAGTGGTCTTTAACAAATGAGAAACCGATAGGAAACCAATTATCCCTATTTATTTTATCAGATAATTTTTGTCATTCAAGTGATATTGATAAAGTTCGCATTCGAGTTTATTAGACTCCTACACTTATGGGTCCCACCTCTAGGACAATGACATCTTGGGTATGAATGATGGGGTCTTAAGACCATCTTACGAATATTCTCAAATGGAAATTAGATGAGGTTCATTAGCCTTTTGTTCAACCATTCATGCTTCTTCTTAAGGATTTACACAAGTATAATGTTCATATAAACAAATATAGATTATGCATAATGATAGACATTAAAATCAAAACCCATTGCCAACAATCATGTTCAGTACTCCAATGGGGTAATTTTGACATCTAAGAAATATCCTTCCTAGGTAGAATGCCCCATTTCCCATGAGCCTGTTCAGTACCCTGATGGGTTTGCCTAGTTATACCACAAGATGGTACCTGCTGCCAGCAGACCTATTTAGTATCCCGATGGGTTAGACTCTTACACCCATTTTCCATCAAAGGCACTTGTCCCAATATTTACCCTTAAGATAAAATTTATAGATTTCTTTCTCCAATACTAAGGATTGCTGATCCAAATGAAAATTTCATTGTATGCACCGATGCATGTAAAGAAGGGCTTGGTGGATTCCTTACTCAGAATGGGTATGTGGTGTGCTATGAATCGAGGAAATTGAAGGAGTATGAAAGGAACTATGAAACTCATGATTTGGAGTTGGAATCCATAGTGCATGCCTTGAATATGTAGAGGAACTATCTCATGGGAAAAAGATTTGAGTTGAGGACAAACCATAGTGCTCTGAAATACTTGTTTGGACAACCAACTCTAAATGCTAGGAAAAACAGGTGGTTAGATTTCCTCAGTGAATATGATTTTGATATAAAACATATCAAAAGTAAAGAGCACAAGGTGGATTATGCAGTCAACAGCAGGGTGCATGAGATGCATGCTACAACCATTAGCATGTACCATCAAATTTAAAAGATATAATTCTAGAGGCTGCAAAATCAGATTAGAAATACATGGAGGTAAAGGAAAAACTTCAACAAGGTAATTTACAACACAAAATTAAAGACTTTAAGCTGGAAAATGATGAAATTCTCAGGTACAGGGAAAAATTTATGTGCCAAATTCTCAAGAATTGAAGAATCTGATATTGGAAGAAATGCATATTGTGCCTTATGTTGGACACCCAGGTTACCAAAAAACTATTACAACTGTTAAGAGCCAATATTATTGGTCAGGCACGAAGAAAGTGGTTGTTGATTTTATTGCTAGGTGTTTGGTATGCCAAAAGGTCAAGGCTGGGCATAGACACCCAACTGGTTTGCTACATTCATTTCCCATCCATGAGTGGAAACGAGAAGTTGTAACAATGGATTTTATCACTAAACTGCCCAGAAATAGCAAGCAACATGATTCTACCATGATAGTGGTTGATAATCTTAACAAAGCTGCCCATTTTATTCCAGTAAATCTCACTCACAAGGCAATTAACATAGCTGATATTTATTTGAAAGAAACAACTCGATTACATGGAATGCCTAAGACAATTGTATCTGATAGAGATCCAAAATTTACCTCAAATTTTTGGAAAGGATTATTCAAGGGATTTGGAACAAATCAACATTTTAGCACAAATTATCATCCATAGTTGGATGGGAAGATAGAAAGGGTGAACCAATTAATAGAAGATATGCTAAGGATGTATGTGATCGATAAACCATCTAAACAGGAGGATTATTTTTCACTTGGTAGAATTTTTTTACAACAATGTGTACCAAGCATCCCTGAAGATTAGCCCATTTGAGGCACTTTATGGTAGAAAATGCAACACATCAGTGAGATGGGACAACCTAGCATATCACGTAGTGGTTGGGCCAGAACTACTTAGGGAAATGGAAGAGTAGATGATGAAAATAAAACAAAATTTGAAGGATTCCTAGGATAGGCAGAAAAACTATGCTGATAAGGGTAGGAATCATAGCGAATTTAAAGTGGGTGACCATGTGTTCTTGAAAGTAAATTCCAACAAAAGTTCCTTGAAATTGAGAAATTTCTCAAAGAAAACAACTCATTTTTGTGGGCCATTTGAAATCCTAGAAAGGATTAGGCCTGTAGCATACGTGCTTTCCTTGCCTGCATCAATGTGCATTCATAATTTATTCCATGTATCATTTCTTAAAAGGTATGTACTTGATACTAATCATGTCATTCATTGTAATGTGATTCAGGTGGGGCAAGAAGGTGGTTTTCAAGTGCATTCAGTGTGCATATTAGATCGGAAGATCAAGTAGCTCCAGAATCGATCCATAGGGAAAATAAAGGTCCAATGGACTTGGTACAACCCCGAGGATGCAACTTGGGAGCATGAGGATGATATGCGGGAAAAATACTCGCATCTTTTTGAAGACTTTTGAAATTTTGGTTATATATATATATATATATATATACTACACTAAGGACAATGCATAAATAAGGGGGAGGGGAATGTAATGCCCCTAGAATCAACCCCAATTGTACATATAAATGTAACTGTACTTTACATATAAGCTGGTGAGCTAAAGGAACAAGATCCTTGGTTTGGTTCTATGCGCTTTGAGTTAGTGCACATGAATCTCACACCAAAGGAGTGTGCACAATTTAAAATGAATATAGCGCACAATTTAATGTATATAGATCACACCTATGTAAGTGCGTAGGAATGCCACACTAAAAGAGGAACAATTCGATGTATACAAAGCACACATGTGTAAGTGCACAATAATGACGTACTAAAAGAGGAACAACTCCATGTATACAACGCGCACCTATGTAAGTGCACATGAATGGCACACTAAAAGAGGAACACATCCATGTATACAACACACACCGGTGTAAGTGTGCAAGGATGGCACACTAAAACAAGAATGAGCACATTCCAGTATTCCACACATACCGACTTAGTATGCGATTTTGGGGACCAAAGAGCCTTTTGTATATATGTCATGTTATAGTGTGCACTTGTGTGAGTGCGCGAGGGTGGCATACTAAAAGAAGAGTGCGTACATCCCATAAGTTCCACACACACCGGTTTAGTGCACGATCTTTGTGTTTTAGAGGATGGTGATCCTGGATGCAAAAGACCAGTACTTCTTTACTGAAAATGTAAATGTAATCACATGCAATATAATGAAAACACATCACTGCGTCAAAACCAACCATGTAAAATAGTATGGGAGGATAAAAATCTACTAGTCGAGGTTAAGGGGCTAAGTCAAGGGGGCTTAAACCCAAAGAAATATTATATTAATATTCCTTAGAAAGTATAAAGTAAGGATATTATTTTATCCTAAGTTTGAAGGAGGGGCACAAGTGGACCCAAGGTAGTTCTCAATGTGACCAGTGTCAAGTTGGGAACATGCATCCGTAGAGTTTGGAATTAGTACACTTTTCCGATCATTGGATCAAGAGGGAGGGGGTAGGAGAGTTTTCATGAGTATCGACTGTTACTGTCACACATACGAGTACCCTGGTTAACTTGGAGAGATGGATTGAAGAGGCAGGTTGTCAGGCCCGTAGGACATTGCATTTCTCTCTAGAGGAGATAATTGCAGGGGAATTATTTTCCCGAGGTGCCAATATGCAATGACAGGGCTCTAAGACTTCTAGTCTGGCCTATTGCTAAATCCCTGGAAGGAATTTGGCAGTCGAAGGACTATTGAGTAGAGAAGGGGCACACTTCCTAGGGTGGGACAGACATGTGGGGAATGAGGGACTGTAGGCTGTCAGTATGAATTGGCACCTGTGACGAAGTTTCTTGTGATGGAGTCATCCGTGACTGAGTTATTTGTGACTGATTTTTCTGTTGAATGAGATACTTTAGCCCGGTTAGGAAACCTTACCCAAGTGGAGTTTATCATCATCTCGTGGGTGACCCTCTCCTAAGAGTTATGAGCAGGGCAGTCTAAGGCTGGGTGGAACATGGAAGGTCTTCACACAATTGGTGTCCTTTAATAAAAGATAAGTGCCAATTGTGTGTTACATCATGTGTTGTAGTAATAATTATGCATTTGTTTTCATGGGTTTATCCTATTTATATATATTTGTGTTATGATTATGTATATAACCATGCATTGCATAGTATTTTTATGTTTTAATTAGTATCACATCATTTTTGTTGAATTGCTGGTAATGGAGACATTACAATATGGTATCATAATTCATAAAAGTTTAAGTGGCATAGCCCAACATGTGGCTGGGTATGTTACAAATGTTCTTTTGGTAGATAGATTTAGTATAAATAGGAGTCGAGGGTGTGATAAGTTTTTGTCTTGAGAAATATTGTAATAGAGAATTTCTTTGCTGGAGGTTGCCCCCTCTAAGAGGCAAGTGAACAATGTTTCCTATCAATAAAGGTATTATTCTGGTGTTGTGGCTTCATCTATTGTGTTTTTCCACTATTATTCTCTGCAATATTTCTATTTTAGTCTATTATAATAGATCTGGTACCTTACAAATTCATTTGACTTCTTTCTAGTGGATTTCTTTATTGGTGAGGTGGACGATTGAAGGATTATTTCCACACCATTGTCTGACTAGAGTCATGGAAGGAACAAATCAAGTTGGGATGAAATTGAGAAGATAATTTGCACAATAAACTGCTTCATCCCAAAAGCAAGGAGGAAGATATTTAGCCTACAAAATACATCTAGTGATTTCGACTAACATCCGATTCTTTCATTTTGTGATGCCATTTTGTTAAGGTGTGTGAGGAATCGACCACCTCCAGTCAATACCATATCGAACCGGGTATTCTTCAAAAGGTTGATTTACATACTCACCACCATTTTATGATCTTAGGAATTTGATGGTTTGACCACATTGCTTTTCAACAAAGACTCTAAACTCTTTGAACTTTTCAAATACAAGGTTCTTATTCTTCAGAAAATAAACCCATGTAAAGTGAGACAAATCATTAATGAATGTCAAAATGTACCTTTCACCTACTAATGAAGGTATATTGATGAAACATACATCACTGTGAACCAACTCCAGTAGGTTCTGTTCTTTCCACACTTTGGTAGAGTCGAATGGTGTCTAAGGATGCTTCCCAAGAACACAACCCTTACAGACTCCTTTCAGTGGAAACACCTTTGAGAGATCAACAACCATGTTCTGAGTTGTTAGTGCATGCATAATTTAGAAATTCAGGTGTCCGAGTCGCTCGTGCCAAATTCAACTTCTCTAACCAGTGTGAGAAACAAGTGCAGTTGGTAAAGTGTCAGGTCAAGTCGTGTCACAAAATTTATACAAACCATTCATCAGGTCGAGAAGTCCATTGGAAACAATCAACTTTCTTTTCTTCAAATCATGAACATAGAACTGATCTAGGCAAAATTCCACAATTTTACCTATCCATTTTAACTAAGAAACATACAATAGATTGGAACCAAGGTTTGGCACATGATAGACGTCAACAATCTTCCCATGTCGATAGGTAACATCACCTTGACCAACAACATCTAGAGAAAATTCATCAACAAAATATATTTTCCTCTCCTTAGCTTCATCCAACCACGTGAACAAGGATACATCCTTATCCATGTGATGAGTGCACCCAGAGTCGACTACCCATTCATTCCACGTAGAATGAGACAAAAAGGATTGAGAAGTTCCAACTTGGAAGGTGAAATTATCAGCGGGTCATCGTACAAAAAATATATCTTCTTCAAGGCGTTTAACCTTATCCTCTAAATTGTCTCTCTTCTTCTAGAAAAATTTCTCCATACGTCCAGTATTTCCATAGTACTGACATGTCTTCTTCTTTCTAATTCACTATCGCACATCTATCTATCATTGAGGTTTCTGGTTGTGGTATGCAGGTTTGTGTGAAGATACATCAAACCATACTCTATCCCTAGGATCCATCTTGCTCTTTCCCTTGATAAAGTGGGTTTTATGTTTACCACAAAGTGTACCTTCTTCAAGTAGTATGTGTTGATCAGTAATAAAAAAGACCACAAAATATTCAAAGGTGTAATCCTTGCCATATTCCTTGCATGCTTTCCAATTGGTGTGGAAAGTCAATAAGAACATGTCGAATGGTGTTCTCAAGTTCATCAGGACCAACTCAATGAGTTTTCCATCCTTATTCTGATAGTTCTTTCCACATTTTACCAATTTCAACTAAATTTCTTTGATATGTCCCAAATAGTTGTCTATTCTGTCAAAAGAATAAGGATCAAGAGAGATCAACTCTTTCTCCAACTGCAATATGTGGCTCTCGTCGAATCGATTGAACAATGACTTCAACTTCCTCTAGAATTGATCAAGGTAGTCAATTCCACTGAGGTGAAATTGAATCTCCCACGATATGTAGGTGGTGGTGACCCATACAACCTCATTTTTCTTGCCATCAACAATGAAATTTACCTAATTGTCTGTTGGATTTGGAATCACAATCTTCGTATACTACCACAATCCTTTGTTCTTTAGTAGGGTTTCCATATCTGGTTCCCATACTGCATAATTTGATCCATTTTGAACAACTGGATCAATCTTTGATATCTATACATAAACTATTTCTATTTTCAAAGGTTTCAATCAACAAACCATCGACCTAGAGTCAATCACACAACATATCCAACTCAATAAGGTCTGCAGATAACAGGTCGAGGTTTCAAGCGGTCGACTTTGATACCATGTTGGGGAGTAGGGTGGAGCACAACATGAAACAAAAAACAAAGTACTACAGATAATTGAAGAGGAACAAAATTTTTTGAAGACAAAAGGTGGTGTTTAAAGACACCGTTATGACACTTAAGCAAAGTGCAATGTGATCAGAAAATCACAGTGCATATTTGATCTCTTGACCATCATGATACTCCCCCAACGGGTTTTCTATTTATATCATCGATATCTAACCAACTTCCATAGAATATGGAAGATCTTATACACATGTAACCGTTGGTTGTTAGAGTTGACTTAGCCAAATCTACACCGTTGAGTTGTCTTGACAAGAATGCTCGACGTGACCGACTGTCCATCCAATGCCTAGTTGATTGCTAGTTTGGTTGATCCACCACCCAACTATATTCAACTGTTGGTCGACTGTATGACCGAAAAACATTTCGACTACTCGACCAATTGATGTAGTGTGTTGGTCAATCACCCAACCGACTGTATCCATATGTTCGACTGATTGAATCCAGGAGATGTGTGATGAACCATCAATGCTTGATATTCAAACACATTATAGTAATATTCCAGCCTCAATGCATTGAAATTGATATAGCTTTAGTTCCTTGTAGAGGACCAACATAAATAGGAATGTCCAACCACTTAGAGATCCATGTGATGAATAATACATCTCCGCACAAATGATTAGAACTATCTAGTAGTTGTGAACATAGAACGTAGAACCGATCTAGCCAAAATTCCCTAATATTACCTATCTGTGTTAGTTGAGCACCAAACACCAGATTGACACTGAGGTGTGGCACATGATAGATGTCAAAAATCTTCCCATGTCGACATGTAACATCACCTTGACCAACAACATATAGAGAAAAATCATGAGAAACATAGATTTTCCTCTCCTTAGCTTCATCCAACCATGTGAACAAGGAAAACTCCTTAGCCATGTGATGAGTGCACCTAGATTCAACTACCCATTCATTCTAGATAGAATGAGACAACAAGGCTTGAGAAGTTTCGACTTGGAAGGTGAAATTATTAGCGGGTCAACGTACAACGAACATGTCTCCTTCTCAGCGTTTATCTTTCTCTTCTAAATAGCCTCTCTTCTTATAACACACTTTCTCCACATGTCCAGTCTTTCCATAGTACTGCCATGTCTTCTTTTTTTCGACTTCGTTGTCGCACATCTATCTGTCTCTGAACTTTCTAGTCATAGTGTGCAGGTTTCTGTGTAGTGGCATCAAACCATACTCTATCCCTACGATCCATCTTGTTCTTTGCCTTGAAAAAGTGGGCTTGATTTTTACCACCAAGATTACCTTCTTCAAGCAGTTTGTGCTAATCAACAACAAAAAAGACCACAACAAGCTTCAAAGGTGTAATCCTTACCATATTCCTTGCGTACCTGTCAGTTGGTGCAAAAATTTGACAAAAACATGTTGAATGGTGTTCTAATGTTCATCAATACCAACTCAATGAGTTTTCCATCCTTCTTATGATAATTCTTTCCACATTTTCCCAATTTCAACTGGAATTCTTTGACATGTGCCAAATAGTCCTCCATTCTGTCAAAATAATGAAGATTGAGAGAGATAAAATCTTTCTTCAATTGTATGACATGGATCTCGTCGGCTTGGTTGAACAACGACTTCATATTACTTTAGAATTGATCAGGGAGGTCGATTCCACTTAGGTGAAATCGCATCTCCCGCGAGATGTAGGTGGTGATGAGCCCTACAACCTCATCTTTCTTGCCATCAACAACAAAATTTTCATGATCGTCTGTTGGATTTGGAATCACAATCTTCATATACTTCCACAATCCTTTTCTATTCAATAGGGTTTCCATATCTGGTGCCCATACTGCATAATTTGATCCATTTAGAACAACTAGATCAATATTTGATATCTAGACAAAAAATATTTATGTTTTCAAAGGTTCCAATCAACAAACCATTGACCCATAGTCAATCACACAATAGGTCCGACTCAATAAGGTTTGCAGATAATAGGTCGAGGTTTCAAATCATCATCTCTGATACCATGTTGGGGAATAGGGTGGAACACAACATGAAACACAAAAAACAGTACTGCAGATAATCAAATAGGAACAACAAAATTCATAGACAAAAGGTGGTGTCTAAAGACACTGTTATAACAATTAAGAAAAACACAATGCGATCAGAACATCCCAATGCATATTTCATCTCTTTACCATCATGTTCGCTTGATGATAATGACCCAAGGGGTCTGCTATTTATAGCTTTAATATCTAACCAACTTCCATATAATCTCGAAGATCTTGTCCACATGTAACTGTCGATTGTTAGAGTTGACTCCACTAAATCTACATTGTCGATTTGGCTTGACAAGAATGCTCGACATGACCAACTATCCGTCCAAATCATAGTCGATTGTTGGGCTAGTCAATTCACTGCCAAACTATCTTCGACTATTGGTTGACTTTCTGACCGACAAGCATTTCGACTACTCGACTAATTGGTGTAGTGTGTTGGTCGATCACCTAACCGACTATATTTAGATATAGGTCAATCATCTGACTGATTGAATCTAGGAGATGTGTGATGAACCATCAATGCTTCATATTCAAACATGTTATAGAAATACTCCAGCCTCAATGCATTGAAATGGAAATAACTTTAGTTCCTTGAAGAGGACCAACAAAAATAGGAATGTCCAACCACTTAGAGATCCTTGTAATGCATAATACATCTCCCAACAAATCATTAGAACTATCTAGTAGTTGTGAAGTCTTTGATATAGACATTCTTTCGAAATATGTCATATTATCATGGAAACCATGTTGATCTTGTAAAATGTTGTGCTTAGTTCAACCCTCATTGATAGGATAGCATTGATGTCAGCTTCTAAATAACATTTTTGAAAATGGGAAATAAAGACAAAGTGTTCGATTCATACAAGTGTGTTTGTTTCTTCAATATCTTAATCAATGCATAGTCTGGATCCATAACACTAATTAGATAAAGAGATGTTGAATTAAAAGGAAAATCAAACTTATCTCTACTTTTAGAAATATGCGGAGGTCCGAGCATTTCAAATTCTACAAACAATTCCTATATATATATATATATTATCTTGAGGAAGAAAAAGGGAATGATTTAAAATAACAATTACCCTATTTTAAAGAGATCGTTTAAGAACATGTGTATCATCTCTGGAGCCCCTTTCCTCTACTACCAACTGTCCAAAATTTGCTGAAATGTACTTAATTTTCATTTGAGGACTCATTTCAGCTTAGCAATCTATTCCTTTAGAGTATCTAACTAGACCGGTTGATCCTCTCCAACACTTTCATTTGTTTCAGCTGTGGTTTCTTTCTTCTGTCGCTTGCTCCGTTTCTTCTTAACAACTCCCCTGTTGATGACCATATCCCTCATAATGGGATTCAACCTGACTTCCAATTTTGAGTCTGTAGCAGGTTCTGTGTGGAATTTAGTCGCTATTATATGCGCAATTACCTTATCCTCCTTACCCATAGGTAAATCTACCATGTTGCATGAATAACCAGTCTCACTGGATGTAGCTTTGTCCATGTACCTCAATTTTATGGACACCGAAATTCTTTTACAAAGATCAGAAGGTCGAGAAAATTTGGAGATTACACCCTTTATGGATAAGATGATGCCTCCATACTTGAGAATTGGTAGTTATAGAGTCCCAATCATGAATCACAGACAAACTTACGTACACGTGCGTTTGTTTTCCATGCTCGGCTAATCCATTTCAAATGATTATCTTTTGAGTTCGTTACATGGTGGCGTTCACCTGACATAATACGACTGTGAAGTATCGAACGAGTGAAATAGGGTGATCTGATTAGCCATCGCCCATCTCACGAGTGGTGGTTTTTGAAAACCGCCTTTCGCCTCGATGTATCTTTGTAGGCACCACATGACATCGAGACTTTGGTGAAAGTGGTTTCGGTTAAAAACTTTGAGTTATTAACATGTGAGAAGGTTGAAGTTTAGTTAAAAATAAGCAGAGGTACTCAAGGAAAGAGTTCTATGACAAAATATTTCATAAGATGATCAAAAGCCAAGACCACAAAACGTCAAGGTATGAATCTGAGTGCAGCCATAAAATCTTGGGAGGTCACTACATGAAGTCCTCTCATGTTATTCAAGTATTCAATGGAATCCGGACAGAGGAATAGATCATGTAGTGAATGATTTAGTGAAATTTCATTCACTCCCAAAGAAACCAATATACAGATTAAGCAATACATTGGAGTCAAATCAATTATAAAAGAAATTGACTACCTAAATGACAATAATCAGATAAATAAAGAGGCTTATTGCATATTGGAGAAGGAGTGCATCATATCCATGGATTAGGTATGAAATTAGAGTAATGCTTCCCTTATGGTTATCATAGTGCGTAGTGGAAGCATGGTATGAAGGGAATTATTTATGATATGATAGAATTGGATAGTGCAAAGCAGGTTGAAATCAGATTGGTCAAGACAAGGGAAAGTAATAGACAACAAGCAAATCCAAAGTACTGATATGATCAGTTAAGGAAAGGATAAATCAAGTACCTCAAGAAGGAAGTTGGTGTTAACTGTCTAAGGTTACTCAGAAAACATGACTTGAAATAGAATTGGGTCATGTAGGAATTGGATCGAAGGGATCCAAAAAATAAATGGATGTTGAAGATCCAAGTCTATAAGACAACAAGATTGGAATCATAATCCATCCAAGTATGAGTTGGGATAGATGGATCCAGGAAATAAAAAAAAAGATGAAGCTTAATATCAGTTTAGTATTTGGATGGAAAATAAAAGGCAACTAAGAGTGTTTTGGCTAGAAAGTGCTCAGATCAGAAATATTCATGCACAATAATTATAGTGAAGAGCACTTGAAGGTTCAGGAATCCAGGAGAATGGAAGATTTCTTGGTTAAACAAGGAAACGTGATACAGGAAGAAATAAGTTGCTGCAATTACTGTACCAGCAAGTATTTTATGGCTTGTTGGGACAACCATAAAGTGATGATGCTTGCATGTTTGCAAGTGTTGCTAATAATGTTGCTACATATGGAAGGAAGCAACAAAAAGTTGGAATGTTGAATTATAAGGCTGATAAAGAAGCATGAGAAACTTCTATTGTCGTCAGCTAATCAGGTAGCATTAAACTCGTTTAATGGAAACCCTACAGGTAAGTATCTCTCTTTTGGAAATTATGTTGTATAATTGCCAAAGGGAAATCCAGGTAAAAATTTCCCCAAATTGTATTTTTTATACTACGCTGTATGGTATTGTTTAAGTGAATTGACAGGATTAAGTTACCACTAGGTGTGGTAAAGGCTAGAGGCCTTTTATAGTTATCAAAGATTTTAGCTTTTGAATGCACACACTGACATAGTAGCATGTCATGTTAATTTGGTTATGAGACAATAACCACAGAAAATAAAATATAAGAACTTGTTATAGGAATGTTGCTAAGAAATCTAGTCATATATGAGACCAGGACATGGTTGGATATGGTAAGCTATAGTTATAGAAAGGTTATGTGCCAAACAAATACCCAATGAGCTTCCTACCTTTAAATAAAACTTGGACTGCAACCTTTTTGCTAACACTAATAAACACTACAGAATGGTATTCTTGGTGTAGTGTTCAGGTTGAAAAGGAAGGCATCCAAGTAATTGTGAAGACGAGGGGAAGTGTGTGGAGATGTGTCAAGACATTGGCCAGATTTCCAATTTATGGATGGTGAGATGCATGACTTAGATAAAGCTCATTCTGAAAATCAATGCGAAGGTGCATTGAATAAATAGGCAGTGAGAGTTGCACTCATGCCTAGTAAGTGGCAGCGTTACACTCATACATGATGGAATTGTATACTTAAATGCATTTTGTTGAATGCATTAGGTGAGTGGATGTATATATGATTTTGCATGGAAATAATTATACTAATGGTTGAAATTTTTCTAACTCAAGAAGTTGAGAATATTTCAGGAACTATTAAACATTGCAACATGAAAGTTGCAAGTGAGATAGTTCCAGGAATAATGACTACATAAAATTTCTGTTCAGAAAACTGAAGAAGCAAACTTACTGTTGTTAATTATGAACATGCATATGCATAGGATGATGAGTCATTCTATTTGCTTAAACTGTTTGGTAATTGTAATTGAATTTCTAGGTGCAGACAATTCTAAGAATCATTGCATAAGGTGACGTGCATGATGAATTATGATATGCAAAAAATACTGACAATTTGTTGGTTGTATGCAATATAAATAGAATGTCATACTTGGGAAAATTCTAATTCCTTATGAAATTAATTTGATTTATAAAATGGAATTTTTATAATGCTCTCTCATGATAATTGCATGTGTATGATGCAAATGAGATGATAATGATTAAAGTGGGAACACCAGGAGCCATGATGCTTTGAGACTTCCTGTCCAGCCTGTAAGGGAGCCCTGGAAGGGAAGTTGAGCAGCCGATGAACTGTTGGACAGTGAAGGTGCATACTACCTTGGGTTGTGTAGGCATGTGGGGAAGAGAGACTGTTGGTTGGAGTGTTGTTGAGGTTTGGTACCTTGTCCTAGACTATGTTTATATTGATTGTGGGTCATGGTTATCTTTGGAAGCCATTGTCCTGATGGAGTCATATCCCATTCTTGGAAATGGTATGCCGTTGAGAGTTTATCAGCAGTGAGATATAAGGCTGGGTGGAACATCATGGATCTACAACCAATTGTTGCTTCAATGAAGTATAATTGAAGCATGTAATAAGGAACAATTAACTGAATTATTTCCTGAAGAAGCTCTATGGAATAGATCAATTGACTTCTAGTTGCAGTATGAGTATGAGAATTGGTGCTGGAAAGTAGAACACCAGATGGACATCAAGCTTTCAATAACTAAAGATTGGAATTTTTAGAGAATTGAAATGGTATATGGTACATAATGCACTGAGGATTTTCGAAAATTTGGTTGTATATGTATACATGATGCACTGAGGAAAGTGCATAAATAAGGGGAGGCGATTTTAATATCCCCAAGTACAACCCCAATTGTAAATGTAAATACAAATGTACTTAAGCCGGTGAGCTGGTTTGGTATCATTTTTGTATGCACATTTCATGGCATAGTGTGCGCATGTACTGTACAGTAAAATGAGGAAGTGTGCACATTCCAGGATACCGCACATAGCATCTTAAGTGTGCAAGATGTGGAGGCCAGAGATCCTTTGTGTACATGATATGTTTTATAGGCTGGTGAGCTAGTTATTATAAGCTAGGATGCGCATATTTTGATTAGGCTGGAGAGCCTAGATGTTAAAGGCCAATGCGCCTGTTTTTGTACATGTCTCATATTTAATATAAAATACATCGTTGCGTGCATACCGACCATGATAAAAGAGATGGAGGACTAAACTCCACTAGTTAGGGAGAGGGAGGGGCTAAGTTAAGGAAAGGGGGATAATCTAGGAAGGTTGAGCCAAAAAGGAATATTATATTAATATTTCTTAAAACATAAAGTATGGATAATTATTTTATCCTAAGTTCTAAAGTTGGGGACAAGTGGGCCAAAGTAGCTCCCAACATGACAAGTGTCAAGTTGGGGACATGCATACATATTGTTGGGACTTAGCTCATTTGTACAATTTCCCCATCATTCTTACCATCATCTTCTCCATGATTCGTTCCATCATTTAGCCATGATTCCATGACCATTTTCACTCACGCAATCCGTTATCCTTCGGACATTCATTTCACTGCATCTGAACCTGTATCCATAGACATTTTGTGTTGGAGTAGCTGGCTAGCTAGAGAGAGGGACTGAAGAAGCGGGTTGTCAGGCCCCTGTGGGATATTGAAGAGGCGGGTTGTGAGGCCCATGAGAAATTTCTCTCTGGGTGAGAGAATTGCTGGGAATTGATTTCCTGAAGGTGCTGAACTACAACTGCAGGGCTCTGAGACTTCCTGTCCGGCCTGTTGCTAAATCCCTGGAAGGGAAGTGGGGCAGCCGAGGGACTGTTGAGCATAAAAGGGGCACACTTTCTTAGGTGGGACATGCATGTGGGGAAGGAGGGACTGTAGGCTGTTAGTTGAGTGAGCACCTGTGACAAAGTCTTTCCTATTGTCCATGAGCCTTTAGCCTGGTTAGGAATCCCTTTGCCAGGGTGTAGTTTAGTCCCAAATCGAGGGTGACTCACTGTTGAGAATGATGAACAATGTGGTCTAAGGGTGGGAGGTTCGTGGATGGTCTGCACACAGTTGGTGACATTATTACCAAGATAAGTTCCAATTGTGTGATAAAATTACATGGTGCATTGTTATTTATGTGCATATTTTTTTGGGTTATCATATGCGTGATTATAACTGTGAATATTTTTATGGGTATTTCCTGTATATGATGCATGTATGCGTTATTGTTATTGCAGTATGGATTCGTTCATTTACAGATATATTTGTATGTTTACGTTTTATATAGAGGGTTTCCGCAAGAGTGTTGTGTGTGTATGTTTTAAATGCATGTGGTTAGAAAATTTTATGTGACATAGCTCAGAATAGAAGCTGGGTATGTTACAGTATGTTCCACACAGAGAACCGATGTCTTCTCTGGAGTAGCATGGCCCAACATGGATGGTCGGGGATGTTACAAAAGGGTTTTAGAGCTAAGTAAAGCGTTTGAGCGTTGGAGTTTAGTCCCCCATCTCTTTTATCATGGTCGATCTGTGCACAAGGATGTATTTTATATTAAATATGAGACATGTACAAAAACAGGCGCACTGGCCTTTAACATCTAGGCTCTCCAGCCTAATCAAAATATACGCATCCCATCTTATAATAACTGGATCACCAACCTATAAAACATATCATATACACAAAGGCTCCCTGGCCTCCACATCACACGCACTTAAGATGCTCCACACGATATCCTGGAATGTGCACACTTCCTCATTTTACTGCGCAGTACATGTGCGCACTATGCCATGAAATGTGCATACAAAAATGATATCAAAACAACTCACCAGCTTAAGTACATTTGTATTTACATTTACAATTGGGGTTATACCTGGGGATATTACAATCCCCTCCCCTTATTTATGCACTGTCCTCAGTGCATCATGTCTACATATACAACAAAATTTTCGAAAATCCTCAGTGCATTATGTACCATGTACCATTTCAATTCTCTAAAATTTCCAATATTTAGCTATTGAAATCTTGTTATCCATCTGGTGTTCTACTTTCCAGCACCAATTCTCATACTCATACTGCAACTGGAAGTCAATTTCTCTATTCCATAGAGCTGCTTCAGGAAATAATTCAGCTAATTGTTCTGTATTACATGCTTCAATTATACTTCATTGAAGCAACAACTGGTTGTAGATCCATGACGTTCCACCCAACCTTATATCTCAATGCTGATAAACTCTTAGAAGCATACCATCCCCAAGTATGTGATATGAATCCATCAGGACAATGGCTTCCCAAGATAACCACAACCCACAATCAATATCAACATAGTCTAGGCCAAGGTTCCAAACCTCAACAACACTACAACCAACGGTATCTCTTCCCCACATGCCTGTGCAACCCAAGGTAGTATGCACCTTCACTGTCCAACAATTCATCGATTGCTCAACTTCCCTTCTAGGGCTCCAACACAGGTCGGACAGGAAGTCTCAGAGAACCGTTGCTCCCAGAGTTCCCACTTTAATCATTATCATCTCATCTGCATCATACACCTGCAATTATCATGAGAGAGCATTATAAAAATTCCATTTTATAAATCAAATTAATTTCATAAGGAATTCGACTTTTCCCAAGTATGACATTCTATTTATATTCCATACAACCAACAAATTGTCAGTATTTTCTGTATATCATAATTCATCATGCACGTCACCTTATGCAATGATTCTTAGAATTGCTCGGACCTAGCAATTCAATAACAATTACCAAACAGTTTAAGAAAATAGAATGACTCATCATCCTACGCATATGCATGTTCATAATTAACAACAATAAGTTCACTTCTTCAGTTTTCTGAACATAAATTTTCTGTAGTCACTATTCCATGAACTATCTCACTTGCAACTTTCCCGTTGCAATGTTTAACAGTTCCTGAAATGTTCTCAACTTCTTGAGTTAGCAAAATTTCAACCATTAGTATAATTATTTCCATGCAAAAGCATATATACATGCACTCACCTAATGCATTCAACAAAATGCATTTAAGTATACAATTCCATCATGTATGAGCGTAACTCTGCCACTTACTAGGCATGAGTGCAACTCTCACTGCCTATTTATTCAATGCACCTTCACATTGATTTTCAGAATGAGCTTTATCTAAGTCATGCATCTCACCATCCATAAATTGGAAATCTGGCCAATGTCTTGACACATCTCCACACACTTCCCCTCGTCTTCACAATTACTTGGATGCCTTCCTTTTCAACCTGAACACTACACCAAGAATACCATTCTGTAGTGTTTATTAGTGTTAGAAAAAAGGTTGCAGTCCAAGTTTTATTTAAAGGTAGGAATCTCATTGGGTATTTGTGTGGCACATAACTTTTTTGTAACCATAGATTACCATATCCAACCATGTCCTAGTCTCATACATGACTAGATTTCTTAGCATCATTCCTATAACAAGTTCTTATCTTTTATTTTCAGTGGTTATTGTCTCATAACTAAATTAACATGACATGCTACCATGTCAGTGTGTGCATTCAAAAGCTAAAAGATTTGATAACTATAACAGGCCTCTAGCCTTTACCACACCTAGTGGCAACTTAACCCTGTCAATGCACTTACACAATACCATACAACGTAGTATAAAAAATTCAATTTGGGGAAATTCTTACCTGGATTTCCCTTTGGAAATTATACAACATAATTTCCAAAAGAGAGATACTTACCTGCAGGGCTGCCATTAAATGAGTTTAATGCTACATGATTAGTTGATGACAATAGAAGTTTCTCATGCTTCTTTATCAGCCTTATAATTCAACATTCCAACTTTTTGTTGCTTCCTTCCATATGCATCAACATTATTAGCAACACTTGCAAACATGAAAGCATAATCACTTTATGGCTGTCCCAACAAGCCCTAAAATACTTGCTGCTACAGTAATTGCAACAACTTCTTTCTTCCTATATCATGTTTCCTTGTTTATCCCAGAAGTCTTCCATTCTCTTGGATTCCTAAACCTTCAAGTGCTCTTCACTGTAATTACTGTGCATGAATATTTCTGATCTGAGCACTTTCTAGCCAAAACACTCTTGGCTGCCTTTTATTTTCCATCCAAATACTATACTGATATTAAGCTTCAACTTTTTATTTATTTCCTAGATCCATCTATCCCAACTCATAATTGGATGGATCATGATTCCAATCTTGTTGTCTTATAGACTTGGATCTTCAACATCCATTTATTTTTCGGATCCCTTTGATCCAACTCTTACATGACTCAATTCTATTTCTAGTCATGTTTTCTGAGTAACCTCGAACATGTTTTCTGAGTAACCTTCGACAATTAACACCAAATTCCTTCTTGAGGTACTTGATTTATCCTTTCCTTAACTAATCATATCAGTACTTTGGATTTTCTTGCTGTCTATTACTTTTCCTTGTCTTGACCAGTCTGATTTCAACTTGCCTTGCACAATCCAATTCTATCATATCATAAATAATGCCCTTCATACCATGCTTCCACTGCACACTCTGATAACCATAAGGGAAGCATTAGTCTAATTTCATATCTAATCCATGGATATGATGCACTCCTTCTTCAATATGCAATAAGCCTCTTTCTTTATCTGATTACTGTCATTCAGGTAGTCAATTTATTTTATAATAGATTTGAATCCAATGTATTGCTTAGTCTGTATATTGGTTTCTTTGGGAGTGAATGCAATTTCACTAAATCATTCACTACATGATCTATTCCTCTGTCCGGATTCCATTGAATACTTGACTAACATGAGAGGACTTCCTGTAGTGACCTCCTAGGATTTTATGTCCGCACTCAGATTCATACCTTGACGTTTTGTGGTCTTGGATTTTGATCATCTTATGAAATATTTTTTCATAGCACTCTTTCCTTGAGTACCTCTACTTATTTTTAACTAAACTTCAACCTTCTCACCTATTAATAACTCAAAGTTTTTAACCGAAACTACTTTCGCCAAAGTCCCTATGTCACGTGGCGCCTCCAGAGATACATCAGGGCGAAAGGCGGTTTGCCGAAACCACCACTCTTGAGACAGGTGACGACTAGTCAGATCACCCCGTTTCACTCGTTCGGTACTTCACAACCATATTATGTCAGGTGAACGCCGCCATGTAACGAAATCAAAAGCTAATCATTTGAAATGGATTAGCCGAGCATGGAAAACCAACGCACTTGTACGTAAGTCTATCTGTGATTCATGATTGAGACTCTATAACTACCAATTCTCAAGTATGGAGGCATCATCTTATCCATAAAGGATGTAATCTCCAAATTTGCTCGACCTTATGATCTCTGTAAAAGCATTTCGATGTCCACAAAATTGAGGTACATGCACAAAGCTACATCCAGTGAGACTGGTTATTCAGGCAACATGGTAGATTTACCTACGAGTAAGGAGGATAAGGTAATTGCACATATAATAGCGACTAAATTCCACACAGATCCTGCTACAGACTGAAAATTGGAAGTCAGGCTGAATCCCATTATGAGGGATCTGGTCATCAACATGGGAGATGTTAAGAAGAAACGAAGCAAGAGACAGAAGAAAGACACCACATCTGAAACAACTGAAAGTGAAGTTGAGCATCCGATGAACTGTTGGGTAGTGAAGGTGCATACTACCTTGGTTTGTACAGGCATGTGGGGAAGAGAGATTGTTGGTTGGAGTGTTGTTGAGGTTTGGTACCTTGGCCTAGACTATGTTGATATTGATTATGGGCCGTGGTTATCTTGGGAAGCCATTATTCTGATGGAGTCATATCCCATGCTTGGGAATGGTATACTACTGAGAGTTTATCAGCAGTGAGATATAACGTTGGGTGGAACATCATGGATCTACAACCAGTTGCTGCTTCAATGAAGTATAATTGAAGCATGTAAAAAGGAACAATTAGCTGAATTATTTCTTGAAGTAGCTCCATGGAATAGAGCAATTGACTTCCAGTTGCAGTATGAGTATGAGAATTGGTGCTGGAAAGTAGAACACCAGATGGATAACAAGATTTCAATAGCTAAAGATTGGAAATTTTAGAGAATTGAAATGGTATATGGTACATAATGCACTGAGGATTTTCGAAAATTTTGTTGTATATGTATACATGATGCACTGAGGACAGTGCATAAATAAGTGGAGGGGATTTTCATATCCCCAGGTAGAACCCTAATTGTAAATGTAAATACAAATGTACTTAAGCTTGTGAGCTGTTTTGATATCATTTTTGTATGCACATTTCATGGCATAGTGCGCGCATGTACTGTGCAGTAAAATGAGGAAGTGTGCACATTCCAGGATACCGCACACAACATCTTAAGTGCGCACGATGTGGAGGCCAGGGAGCCTTTGTGTATATGATATGTTTTATAGGCTGGTGAGCCATTTATTATAAGCTAGGATGCATATATTTTCATTATGCCGGAGAGCCTAGATGTTAAAGGCCAGTGCACTTGTTTTTGTACATGTCTCATATTTAATATAAAATACATCGCTGCGCACAGACCGACCACGATAAAAGAGATAGGGGACTAAACTCCACTAGTTAGGGAGAGGGAGGGGCTAAGTTAAGGAAAGGGGGCTAAGCTAGGAAGCTTGAGCCAAAAAAGAATATTATATTAATATTTCTTAAAACATAAAGTATGGATAATTATTTTATCCTAAGTTCTAAAGTTGGGGACAAGTGGGCCAAAGTAGCTCCCAACATGACAAGTGTCAAGTTGGGGACATGCATACATATTGTTGCGACTTATCTCATTTGGAAAACTTCCCCATCATTCTTACCATCATCTTCTCCATGATTCCTTCCATCATTCAACCATGATTCCATGACCATTTTTCACTCACGTAGTCCATTATCCTTCAGACATTCATTTCATTGCATCTGAACCTGTATCCATAGCCATTTTGTGTTGGTGTAGCTGGCTAGTTGGGGAGCGGGACTGAAGAAGCGGGTTGTCAGGCTCGTGGGATATTGAAGAGGCAGGTTGTCAGGCCCGTGAGCAATTTCTCTCTGGGTGGGAGAATTGTTGGGAATTGATTTCCTGAAGGTGCTGAACTACAGCTGTAGGGATCTAAGACTTCCTGTCTGGCCTATTGTTGAAGCCCTGGAAGGGAAGTGGGGCAACCGAGGGACTGTTGAGAAGAGAAGGGGCACACTTCCTTGGGTGGGACAGGCATGTGGTGAATGAGGGACTGTAGGCTGTTAGTTGAGTGAGCACCTGGGACATAGTCTTTCCTATTGTCCATGAGCCTTTAGCCTCGTTAGGAATCCCTTTGCCCGGGTGGAGTTTAGTCCCAACTCGGGGGTGAATCACTGTTGAGAGTGATGAACAGTGTGGTCTAAGGCTGGGAGGTTCGTGGACGGTCTGCACGTAGTTGGTGACATTATTACCAATATAAGTGCCAATTGTGTGATAAAATTACATGCTGCATTGTTATTTATGTGCATATTTTTTTGGGTTATCATATGTGCGATTATAACTGTGAATATTTTTATGGGTATTTCCTGTATATGCTGCATGTATGCATTACTATTATTTCAGTATGGATTCATTCGTTTACAGATATATTTGTATGTTTATTTTTTATATATAGGGCTTCCGCAAGAGTGTTGTGTGTGTATGTTTTAAATGCATGTAGTTAGAAAATTGTATGTGACATAGCTCAGAATAGAAGCTGGGTATGTTACAATATGTTCCGCATAGAGAACAGATGTGTTCTCTGGCGCAGCGTGGCCCGACATGGATGGTCGGGGACGTTACCAAAAGGGTTTCAAAGCTAAGTAAAGCGTCTGAGCTGTGACATTTCCGGACTATGGTGGTCGAGGATGTTACAATTTGGTAGCAATTTGTAACATCCCCGACTACCAACAGGCCAGGAAATGCCACCCCTCAGACGATTTACTTAGCTCTGAAACCATTTTATAAAGTCCCCGACCACCCATGGCCAGACCACGCTACGCCAGAGAACACTTACATTCTCTCTGCTAAACATACTATAACATACCCAACTTCTATTCTGAGCTATGCCACATAAAATTCTATCTGCATGTGATTTAAACCTATCCACACACAGAACGCTTGCGGAAGCATTATATATAAAACATAGGAATACAAATATATCTATAAATACATAGATTCACATTGAAATCATCGTAAACATAGACATGCAACATATATAGGAAATACCCAAAAAACCTACAGTTAGTTATAACCACGAATATGATAAACCCATAAAATAACACGTAGATAACAATGCAGCATGTAATTTTATCACACAGTTAACACTTATCTTTTTAAGAATATCACCAACTGCGTGCAAACCATCCACGAACCTCCCAGCCTTAGACCACATTGTTCATCACTCTCAATAGTGAGTCACCCTCGAGTTGGGACTAAAATCCACCCGGGCAAAGGGATTCCTAACTAGGCTAAAGGCTCATGGACAACAGGAAAGACTCCGTCCCAGGTGCTCACTCAACTAACAGCCTACAGTCCCTCATTCCCCACATGCCTGTCCCACCCAAGGAAGTGTGCCCCTTCTCTGCTCAAAAGTCCCTCGGCTACCCCACTTCCCTTTCATAGCTTCAGCAACAGGCCGGACAGGAAGTCTCAGATCCCTGCAACTGTAGTTTAGCACCTTCAGGAAATCTATTCCCAACAATTTTCTCACACAGAGAGAAATTTCTCATGGGCCTGACAACCCGCCTCTTCAATATCCCACGGGCCTGACAACCTGCTTCTTTAGTCCATCTCCCTAGCTAACCAGCTACACAAACCTCTATGGCCATGGATACAAGATCGATATAGTGACCGAAAGTCTGGAGGATAACTGACTGTGTGAGTGGAAATGGTCATGGCATCATGGCTGAATGATGGAAGGAATCATGGAGAAGATGATGGTAAGAATGATGGGGGGAACTTCTAAAATGAGCTAAGTCCCAACAATATGTATGCATGTCCCCAACTTGACACTTGTCATGTTGGGAGCTACTTTGGCCCACTTGTCCGCAACTTTAGAACTTAGTATAAAATAATTATCCATACTTTATGATTTAAGAAATATTAATATAATATTCCTTTTTGGCTCAAGCTTCCTAGATTAGCCCCTTTCCTTAACTTAGCCCCTCCCTTTCCCTAACTAGTGGAGTTTAGTCCCCCATCTCTTTTATCGTGGTCGATCTGCGCACAACGATGTATTTTATATTAAATATGAGATATGTACAAAAATAGGTGCACTGGCTTTTAACATCTAGGCTCTCCGGCCTAATCAAAACATAAGCATCCTAGCTTATAATAACTGGCTCACCAGCCTATAAAAAATATCATATACATAAAGGCTCCCTGGATTCAACATCGCACACACTTAAGATGCTGCACACAGTATCTTGGAATGTGCACCCATCCTCATTTTACTATACAGTACCTGCACACATTATGCCATGAAAGGTGCATCCAAAAATTATATCAAAACAACTCACCAGCTTAAGTACATTTGTGATTACATTTACAATTGGGTTCGGCCTTACGGATATTACAATCCCGTCCCCTTATTTATGCACTGTCCTCAGTGCATCATGTACCCATGTACAACTAAATTTCAAAAATACTCAAAAAGATGTGGGTATTCTGCCTGCATTGCATCCTCATGCTCCCAAGTAGTGTCCTCAGGACCGTACTAGGTCCATTGGACCTTTACAAGCCCTATGGCTCGATTCAGAAGCTTTTTTATTTTTCGGTCCAGAATGCGCACCGGATGTACTTGAAAAGCGCCTTCTTGCTCCACCTAAATAACATTCCAATCAATAACATGATTAGTATCAGGTATATATTTCTTTAGCAATGATACATGGAATACATTATGAATAGACATAGATGTAGACAATGCAATCATATAAGCTACTAGACCAATCCTCTCTAGGATTTCAAACGACCCACAATAGCGAGTTGCCAAATTTGAACAATTTCCCAACTCCAGGGAACTTCTGTTGGCTTTCACTTTCAAGAATACATGGTCACCCACTTTAAATTCCACTTGATTTTTGCCCTTATCAACATAGATTTTATTCCTGTCTTGGGTAGACTTTAAATTTTGTTTTATTTTCAACATTTTCTCTTCCATTTCCCTGAGAAATTCTGGCCCAACCACTGCTCTATCTGCTGGGTTATCCCATCTTACCGGTGTGTTTCACTTTTTTCCATAAAGTGCCTCAAATGGGCTCATCTTTAGAGATGCTTAGTATCCATTTTTATAAGCAAACTCTACCAAGTGTAGGTAGTCTTCCCATTTTGATGGTTTATCCATCACATACATTCTCAACATATCCTCAATCACCTGATTCACCCTCTTTGTTTGTCCATCTGTTTCTGGATGATAAGCTGTACTGAAATTCAAATTTGTTCCAAATCCATTAAATAATCCCTTCCAAAGTTTTGAGGTAAATTTTGGATCTCTATCCGACACAATTGTCTTGGGTATGCCATGTAATCTAGCAATTTCCCTCATATAAACATCAACAATGTTCACTACCTTGTGAGTGAGCTTAACTAGAATAAAATGGGCAGCTTTAGTAAGCTTATCCACCACTACCATGATAGAATCATGTTGCTTGTTTGTTCTAGGCAGTTTGGTAATGAAATCCATGGTTACAACTTCCCATTTCCACTTAGGAATGGGTAATGGTTGTAGCAAACCAGTTGGGTGTCTATGCTCAACCTTTACTTTTTGACATTCCAAACATATGGCAATAAAATCAACAACCTCTTTCTTCATGCCTGGCCAATAATATTTTCTCTTGACAACTGCAATAGTTTTCTGATATCCTGGGTGCCCAGCATAAGACACATTATGCATTTCTCTCAATATCAGATTTTTCATCTCTGAGGAATTTGGTACATAAATTCTTCCCCTGTACATGAAAATTTAATCCTTATCTAGCTTGTATTCTTCAATTTTCTGCTGCAAATTACCTTGCTGTAGTTTTACCACTAAATCCTTGTATTGTAAATCTGATTTGGCAGTCTCTATAATTCTATGTATCAAATATGATTGATACATGCTAATGGATGTAGCATACATTTCATGCACTCTTTTGCTGAGTGCATCAACCACTTTGTTCTCTTTCCCCTTGATATGCTTTATATCAAAGTCATATTCGCTTAGAAATTATAACCATATGCTTTGCCTAGCATTTAAAGTTGGCTAATCAAACAAATATTTTAGACCATTGTGGTTTGTCCTCATCTCAAACCTTTTCCCCATGAGGTAGTGTTTCCATTTCCTCAAGGCATGCACTATGGATGCCAACTCCTAATCACGAGTGGCATAGTTTCTTTCATGCTCCTTCAACTTCCTTGATTCATAACATATAACAAACCCATTTTGACTGAGGACTCCACCAAGTCCCTCTTTACATGCATCTATGCATACAATGAAGTCTTCATTTGGGTTTGCTATCCTTAATATTGGAGCACTTGTTAATAATTGTTTC
Source organism: Picea engelmannii (assembly GCA_009831015.1). NCBI lineage: Eukaryota > Viridiplantae > Streptophyta > Pinopsida > Pinales > Pinaceae > Picea > Picea engelmannii. The sequence goes on along the minus strand of ML802194.1, from coordinate 17,521 downwards.
AAGTGTTGGAAACTCTTTTCACAATCCAATGCCCACTGAAACTTCACACCCTTTTTTTGCAAGGAAGTGATTGGGTGTGCAATATTTGAAAATCCTTCTATAAATCTCCTATAGTATCTTGCAAGGCCCATGAATGATGTCACCCATGTCACATTCTTTGGCACTGCCCATTCTCTAATGGCTTCTATATTCTCGGGATCCACTGCTATCCCATCCTTTGAAATGATATGACCCAAATAATGAATTTGTTTCTGATAAAATGAGCACTTGCTCAATTTGGCATACAATTGATGCTCCCTTAATACTTGCAAAACCATCCTCAAATGATGTTCATGCTCTTCCTCTGACTTGGAATATATGAGAATGTCATCCAAAAAGAAAATGACAAACTTGTCTAAATATTCTCGGAAAACACCATTCATTAAGCACATGAAAACAACTGGTGCATTTGACAATCCAAATGGCACCACTGTGAACTCATAATGACCATACCTTGTCCTGAAAGTGGTTTTGCTGATATCATCCTCTTTAATCCTTACCTGAGATCTATCTTTGAAAATATCTTTGCATCCTTCAATTGATTAAAAAGATCATCAATCATTGGCAGAGGATACTTGTTCTTAACAGTCACTTTATTCAATTATCTGAAATCAATGCACAATCTTAATGTTCCATCTTTTTTCTTCACAAACAAGACTAGGGCACCCCAAGGTGACACACTTGGGCATATATGCCCCTTCTTCATAAGATCTTCAAGTTGCATTTGCAACTCCTTCACCTCTGGTGTACTCATTCTGTAAGGAGTCTTTGACACTGGAGCTGCTCCAGGCATTAGATTTATAGAGAAATCAATGTCCCTCCTTGGGGGTAGTCCTGGTACCTCCTTGAACACATCTTCAAAATCTTCCAGGACTGCATAAT
>ML802194.1:6353-16531 GCA_009831015.1 Picea engelmannii | reverse complement strand
TCCAGGCATTAGATTTATAGAGAAATCAATGTCCCTCCTTGGGGGTAGTCCTGGTACCTCCTTGAACACATCTTCAAAATCTTCCAGGACTGCATAATCTTCCAAATTTGACACCTTATCTTTAGGTGTCTCCTCCATATGAGCTGCAAATATTTGACACCCTTTCTGTAACATTTCTTCAACTGCAGTGCTGAAATCTCTCTGATGGTTACTGCCCTGGGAATTCCCTGCACTTTCCTTAGTTTCCCTTCCTCATCCAAGCAAGTAAATGCTTTGTTATGATAGTCTAGGAGAGCATGACGTTGGTACAACCAGTCCATCCCAATTAGACAGTCATAGGAACCTAAAGGCAAGATGTTCAAATCTGCCTTGGTGTTTAGTCCATTCATGTCCATAAGACATGAATTAACCATCTCATTAACTTTTCTTTTGGCTTCTGTAGCCAGCTGCACCAACCAATATTTCCCATGCTTGCTTCTTGGAAAATGTAAACTTTCCGCCATCTTAGGATCTATATAACTATGACTAGCTCCTGAATCAATTAAAATAGCAATGGTTTGGTTGTTGATCATACCTTCCACTTCAATCATATGTGACTGATACTCTACTTGCTTGTTGTCCAGGGCTGCATAGATCCTGGGTACCTTTCTTCCCATGTCCTCCACTGTTTCAGCTTGCTGTACATTGTGAATAGTTCTCCCTTTTTCACTTCTGTGAGGACAATCTCTGAACATGTGATCCAATTTACAACCCCAACATTGAATAGGTGGTTGACTTCGCCTTTGACTCCCTGTGTCAATCATTCCGGGTTCTTTAGGAGTTTGTTGTCCTTGCAGATTATTTCTAAAGAATGGTGGCTTAGACACCTTCTTCCTTTGATCCACCTTGAATTTCTTTTTGTCTTCCCAAGCTTGTTGGAAAGTTGGCCTTGATTTCAACTGATCATATAGGCACTTAGCTCTCCTTATGGTCTCCTTCAATGTCTTTGGATCATCATACTGTATTTTGTCACTGATGAATGATGGCAATCCACTCAAATACCTTTGAATATTAACTGTCTCATCCTTGATGAAAGAGACATACTTCAACATTTCTAAAAACCTTCTTTCATATTCATCTATTGTCATACTCACAAGCTTGAGTTCAAATAACTCTTTCATTTTCTTGTCATAGTATCTCTTAGTCAAGTATTTCTTCTCAAAATACCTCTTGAACTCCCTCCAAGTAACACTTTTCTCTTTAATGTGAAGCACCTGCACAAGATGATCCCACCACATGGATGCCTTTCCCTTGAGTTGATAGATGACAATTCTACCCTCTGCATGAGAAGAATAATTATGCAATTGGAAATACTTTCTCATGCCCAACAACCATGTTTCTGCATCTCCATCCTTCTTGTGCTCATCATCAAATGTAGGAGGTTTGATTTTGTTCATTTCTCCTCGTAGCTCATCCACCCCATACCTCTTGTGCTTTCTGAAAGGGGATGGACTTGAGTTGCTATCTGACCTCTTATTGGAATTCCTCGGGGAGTGGTGGTGATGCCTGCTAACACTTCTTGTTTTTCTTTTCTCATCATGAGACCTGTGATTTCTTGACTTGCTCGAGCCACTCTCCTTATCCAATTTATTTTCTATTCTGTTCAAGCTCTCTAATAACTTCATGTTGAAGTCATCCTGCTGCTCCTTGGATCTCATAAGCCTTTCATTATCAGCTTTCTGGCTTTGAACATCCTTCTATAAATTTTTAATGGTCTCTTCCATATTCATGTTTTCATCCCTTTCTTCTCCATGTCCATTGGAGTTTGTTCCTTCAATGCTCAAATGGACATCCATCCCTCTGACTTCATCTTCCTGGCTGTAATTCCCTTGTTCCTATTCCATTACTCTAGACTCTAAGATGATCTTGATCTAGTTGTTGTTAACTCTGCAAAATGTGCAGCCAACAAAACTTTGTCAGGCTAACTGTTTCAACAATTTCATGAGCATATGAACCATTTTGGTTCAATAATATATATAATAATTATTTCTTCTGATTTACTGGAAATTTGAATGCCTTGATCAATTTTCTAGGTAGATAATTATATTCCACTGTCTAAGACCTTTCCAATGCCTGCTCACATGCTCAATTCCTAGTCTTGAGCAAAATTTATGGATCCATGGAGCTAGTTGGGTCTTATAATTTACCCTTCACTATTTTTGCTGTATCTTTCTCATTAAAAGCTCTGTTTGATGAACAATTTACACCATTAGAAATATCTATTCGAGCTCTTTTATTTGAGCTGCAGAGACAAAGTGTGCCTTGGCACACTTTATTGTTAATTATGAACATATTTAATTAATGATATCAATGCTACTTGGGAGCATGAGGATGCAATGCAGGCAGAATACCCACATCTTTTTGAGGATTTTTGAAATTTAATTGTACATGGGTACATGATGCACTGAGGGAAGTGCATAAATAAGAGGAGGGGATCGTAATATCCCTAAGGCTGAACCCAATTGTAAATGTAAATACAATAGTACTTAAGTTGGTGAGTTGTTTTGATATAATTTTTGGATGTACCTTTCATGGCATAATGCACGTAGGTACTGCACAGTAAAATTAGGATGTGTGCACATTCCAGGATACCACGCGCAACATCTTAAGTGTGTGTGATGTGGAGGCCAGGGAGCCTTTGTGTATATGATATGTTTTATAGGCTGGTGAGCCAGTTATTATAAGCTAGGATGCGTATATTTTGATTAGGCTGGAGAGCCTAGATGTTAAAGGCCAATGCACTTGTTTTTGTACATGTCTCATATTTAATATAAAATACATCACTGCGCGCAGACCGACCACGATAAAAGAGATGGGGGACTAAACTCCACTAGTTAGGGAGAGGGAGGGGCTAAGTTAAGGAAAGGGGGCTAAGCTAGGAAGCTTGAGCCAAAAAGGAATATTATATTAATATTTATTAAAATATAAAGTATGGATAATTATTTTAACCTAAGTTCTAAAGTTGGGGACAAGTGGGCCAAAGTATCTCCCAACATGACAAGTGTCAAGTTGGGGACATGCATACATATTGTTGGGACTTACCTCATTTGGAAAACTTCCCCATCATTCTTACCATCATCTTCTCCATGGTTCCTTCCATCATTCAACCATGATTCCATGACCATTTTTCACTCACGCAGTCCGTTATCCTTCAGACATTCATTTCACTGCATCTGAACCTATATCCATAGACATTTTGTGTTGGTGTAGCTGGCTAGATGGGGAGTGGGACTGAAGAAGCGGGTTGTGAGGCCCGTGGGATATTGAAGAGGCGGGTTGTGAGGCCCGTGAGCAATTTATCTCTAGGTGAGAATTGCTGGGAATTGATTTCCTGAAGGTGATGAACTACAACTGCAGGGCTCTGAGACTTCCTGTCTGGCCTGTTGCTGAATCCCTGGAAGGGAAGTGGGGCAGCCGAGGTACTTCACCCAAGGAAGTGTGCCCCTTCTCTGTTCAACAGTCCCTCGGCTTCCCCAATTCCCTTTCAGGGCTTCAACAACAGGCTGGACAAGAAGTCTCAGAGCCCTACAACTGCAGTTTAGCACCTTCAGAAAATCAATTCCCAACAATTCTCTCACCCATAGAGAAATTGCTCACGGGCCTGACAACCCGCCTCTTCAATATCCCACAGGCCTGACAACCCGCTTCTTCAGTCCAGCTCCCCAGCTAACTAGCTACACAAACCTCCATGGCCATGGATATAAGCTCGATATAGTGACTGAAAGTCTGGAGGATAACTGACTGCGTGAGTGGAAATGGTCATGGCATCATGGTTGAATGATGGAATGAATCATGGAGAAGATGATGGTAAGAATGATGGGGGGGGACAGGCATGTGGGGAATGAGGGACTGTAGGCTGTTAGTTGAGTGAGCACTTGGGACAGAGTCTTTCCTGTTGTCCATGAGCCTTTAGCCTGGTTAGGAATCCCTTTGCCCGGGTGGAGTTTAGTCCCAGCTCGGGGGTGACTCACTGTTGAGAGTGATGAACAATGTGGTCTAAGGTTGGGAGGTTCGTGGACGGTCTGCACGTAGTTGGTGATATTCTTAAAAATATAAGTGTTAATTGTGTGATAAAATTACATGCTGCATTATTATCTACGTGTTATTTTATGGGTTTATCATATGCGTGGTTATAACTAACTGTAGGTTTTTTTGGGTATTTCTTGTATATACTGCATGTCTATGTTTACGATGATTTCAGTGTGAATCTGTGTATTTATAGATATATTTGTATGTGTACGTTTTATATATAATGCTTCCGCAAGCGTTCTGTGTGTGGATAGGTTTAAATCACATGTAGATAGAAATTTATGTGGCATAGCTCAGAATAGAAGTTGGGTATGTTACAGTATGTTCCGCAGAGAAAACGTAAGTGTTCTCTGGCGTAGCGTGGTCCGACCATGGGTGGCCGGGGACGTTACAAAACAGTTTCAGATCTAAGTAAAGCGTTTGAGGGGTGGCATTTCCCGACCTATTGGTGCCCGTGGATGTTACAAATTGGTATCAATGCGCGATTAAAAAAAAAACAAAACTGTGTGCAACAGGTATCAGTGCAAGAACCAAAATTGCGTGCAATAGATATTGGCGCGCAACTCAAAGGTAGTGCGCGCAAGTTATTTGAGTGACGGAGAAGAAATGCATAGTGGTTAAAGTGCACGAAGCATGAGTTACCTTATGATGTTGCAGCACATGGAAAATACGGGTGCACAGATTGAAATTTGTGCGCACAAAGTTGTTTGAAGGGTGAAGAACAACAGAAAACCAATGAATTTCCACGACGTTTTATATCGTTTGAACGTCACCTTTTTGCAGTGCATTTTTGAGGGCTCTCTCGTGTCACTGGGTATATCTATAAAAAACATTAGCTAGACTTGGTTTGTTTTGGGGTTTGTTGTTGAATGACTAGAGGAACGGAGATGACATTTGGGCTATGGAGCCTGGAATGAACAATGCATTGTCGGAACATTGAACTATCAAGAGGAGAAGGCTAATTAAGGCGATGAGTCCGAGTTTAATAGAAAATTTGCATGGTATTAGAAGAAAAAGAAACACACAATCGCATCAGAGCATTATTTAAAATGAATTCAGAGTTGGTTTGAGAAGAAATAAATATAGTCTAAATTGCTAAGCCGAGAGCATCTCAAAGATGAATTCTGGGTTTTATATTCCTCCGATTCAGACAGATGAAAGTGAAATATAAGCTTACAAGAAACACATACTACGAAAGAAAACAAGACTCATATCACCACTAGTCAGAATCTTTTCACAAACAGTCCAAAATCCACTTCTGCATTTATATATTCATTTTAATCCCAAAATTACAAAAAAGTATTCCTGCATAGAGGGAATGTTCCTTTCCCTCTTTTTCTTCCTCGAGATAATATATATATATATATATATATATAGGAATTATTTGTAGAATTCGAAAGGCTCGGACCTTCACATATTTCTAAAAGTAGAGATAAGTTACAAAAAGGGAATGATTTAAAATAACAGTTACACTATTTTAAAGAGATCGTTTAAGAACATGTCTATCATCTATGGAGCCCCTTTCCTCTACTACCAACTGTCCAAAATTTGTTGAAATGTACTTAATTTTCATTCGAGGACTCATTTCAGCTTAGCGATCTCCTCCTTTAGAGTATCTAACCAGACTGGTTGATCCTCTCCAACACTTTCAGTTGTTTCAGCTATGGTTTCTTTCTTCTGTCACTTGCTCTGTTTCTTCTTAACAACTCCCCTGTTGATGACCAAATCCCTCATAATGGGATTCAACTTGACTTCCAATTTCGAGTCTGTAGCAGGTTCCGTGTGGAATTTAGTCGCTATTATATGCGCAATTAACTTATCCTCATTACCCGTAGGTAAATCTACCATGTTTCCTGAATAACCAGTCTCACTGGATGTAGCTTTGTCCATGTACCGCAATTTTGTGGACACCGAAATGCTTTTACAGAGATCAGAAGGTTGAGAAACTTTGGAGATTACACCGTTTATGGATAAGATGATGCCTCCATAATTGAGAATTGGTAGTTATAGTGTCCCAATCATGAATCACAGATAGACTTACGCACAAGTGCGTTGGTTTGCCATGCTCAGCTAATCCATTTCAAATGATTATCTCTTGAGTTCGTTACATGGCAGCGTTCATTTGACATAATACGACTGTGAAGTATCGAACGAGTGAAACAGGGTGATATGACTAGCCGCTCATCTCACGAGTGGTGGTTTCGGCAAACTTCCTTTCGCCTCGATGTATCTCTGGAGGTGCCACGTGACATCTGGACTTTGGCGAAAGTGGTTTCGGTTAAAAAATTTGAGTTATTAACAGGTGATAAGGTTGAAGTTTAGTTAAAAATAAGCAGAGGTAGTCAAGGAAGGAGTGCTATGACAAAATATTTCATAAGATGATCAAAATCCAAGACCTCAAAACATCAAGGTATGAATCTGAGTGCAACCATAAAATCTTGGGAGGTCACTACAAGAAGTCCTCTCATGTTAGTCAAGTATTCAATGGAATCTAGACAGAGGAATATATCATGTAGTGAATGATTTAGTGAAAGTGCATTCACTCCCAAAGAAACCAATATACAGATTAAGCAATACATTGGAGTCAAATCTATTATAAAAGAAATTGACTACCTGAATGAAAGTAATCAGAGAAAGAAAGAGGCTTATTGCATATTGGAGAAGGAGTGCATCATATCCATGGATTAGCTATGAAATTAGAGTAATGTTTCCCTTATGGTTATCAAAGTGCGCAGTGGAAGCATGGTATGAAGGACATTATTTATGATATGATAGAATTGGATTGTGCAAGGCAAGTTCAAATCAGATTGGTCAAGACAAGGGAAAGTAATAGACATCAAACAAATCCAAAGTACTGATATGATCAGTTAAGGAAAGGATAAATCAAGTACCTCAAGAAGGAAGTTGGTGTTAACTGTTGAAGGTTACTCAGAAAACATGACTAGAAATAGAATTGGGTCATGTAGGAGTTGGATCAAAGGGATCCGAAAAATAAATGGATGTTGAAGATCCAAGTCTATAAGACAACAAGATTGGAATCATAATCCATCCAAGTATGAGTTGGGATAGATGGATCTAGGAAATAAATAAAAAGCTGAAGCTTAATATCAATTTAGTATTTGGATGGAAAATAAAAGGCAACCAAGAGTGTTTTGGCTAGAAAGTTCTCAGATCATAAATATTCATGCACAATAATTACAGTGAAGAGCACTTGAAGGTTCAAGAATCCAAGAGAATGGAAGACTTCTGGGATAAACAAGGAAACATGATACATGAAGAAAGAAGTTGCGGCAATTACTGTAGCAACAAGTATTTTATGGCTTGTTGGGACATCCATAACCCCAATTGTAAATGTAAATAAAAATGTACTTAAGCTGGTGAGCTGTTTTGATATCATTTTTGTATGCACATTTCATGGCATAGTGCGCGCATGTACTGCACAGTGAAATGAGGAAGTGTGCACATTCCAGGATACCGCACGCAACATCTTAAGTGCGCGCGATGTGGAGGCCAGGGAGGCTTTGTATATATGATATGTTTTATAGGCTGGTGAGCCAGTTATTATAAGCTAGGATGTGTATATTTTGATTAGGCCGGAGAGCCTAGATGTTAAAGGCCAGTGCGCCTGTTTTTATACATGTCTCATATTTAATATAAAATACATCGCTGCACGTAGACCGACCACGATAAAAGAGATAGGGGACTAAAATCCACTAGTTAGGGAGAGGGAGGGGCTAAGTTAAGGAAAGGGGGCTAATCTAGGAAGCTTGAGCCAAAAATGAATATTATATTAATATTTCTTAAAACATAAAGTATGAATAATTATTTTATCCTAAGTTCTAAAGTTGGGGACAAGTGGGCCAAAGTAGCTCCCAACATGACAAGTATCAAGTTGGGGACATGCATACATATTGTTGGGACTTAGCTCATTTGGACAACTTCCCCATCATTCTTACCATCATCTTCTCCATGATTCCTTCTATCATTCAGCCATGATTCCATGACCATTTTTCACTCACGCAGTCCGTTATCCTTCAGACATTCATTTCATTGCATCTGAACTTGTATCCATAGCCATTTTGTGTTGGTGTAGCTGGCTAGTTGGGGAGCGGGACTGAAGAAGCGGGTTGTCAGGCCCGTGGGATCTTGAAGAGGCAGGTTGTCAGGCCCGTGAGAAATTTCTCTCTAGGTCAGAGAATAGCTGGGAATTGATTTTCTGAAGGAGCTGAACTATAACTGCAGGGCTCTGAGACTTCTTGTCCGACCTGTTGCTGAAGCTCTGGAAGGGAAGTGGGGCAACTGAGGGACTGTTGAGCAGAGAAGGGGCACACTTCCTTGGGTGGGACAAGCATATGGGGAATGAGAGACTGTAGGCTGTTAGTTGAGTGAGCACCTGGGACAGAGTCTTTCCTGTTGTGCATGAGCCTTTAGCCTGGTTAGGAATCCCTTTGACCGGATGGAGTTTAGTCCCGGCTCGGGGGTGACTCACTATTGAGAGTGATGAACAGTGTGGTCTAAGACTGGGAGGTTCGTGGACGGTCTACCCGCAGTTGGTGACATTATTACCAAGATAAGTGCCAATTGTGTGATAAAATTACATGCTGCATTGTTATTTATGTGCATATTTTTTTGGGTTATCATATGCACTATTATAACTGTGTATATTTTTATGGATATTTCCTGTATATGCTACATATCACTAATTAGATAAAGAGATGTTGAATTAAAAAGAAAATCGAAGGATAGGGGATCTATAGAGCAACAAGAATGGGCAAGTGATATAACCACATCATGTTTTTGAAACATTTGGAAAGTGGATAGATGTCTAATCGTTACAAATTGTTTGTTTAAAACAAATGGGAGGAGAACAAGACAACAAGAGGACTTTCCAAAGAAAATGTAAATGATTATCACAAGTGTTATTTGTATGCAGTATGCATTTGTAATATAGTTAGATTTCTGCTTTGGGAAAGTTTGAAGTTGCTCCATGTTTAAAGATAAACATATACAAAAATGTATAACAAAGATGGATAAAAGGGGCATTCCAAATGAGGATTTCTGCTTTGGGAAAGTTTGAAGTTGCTTCATGTGTAAAGCTAAACATATACAAAAATGTATAACAAAGATGGATAAAAGGGGCATTCCAAAAGAGAAGAGGATACCAAACAATTGGTAGTTGGAAAAAATATACAATGATAACAAAGAAGTGGTGCTGAAAAAATAAAGTCATGGAAATTCAAATTCAAAGCAATGATAATGGCGTTGCAACTATGCATATGCCAGTGTTTATTGCATGTCAAAACATCCAGAGAGGATTCCCATGGCAAAATCAGGCTGAAGAGCAATAGGCAAAGAGAAAATTACAAATGCTCACAACATTGCAAAGAAAATAAAGGAACCTGTAATTGCAAGCTATACCTGGTAGCGGAAGATTTTTCCATGTTTATATGATTTTTTTTTTATGCATTTATGTTTGTAATCCGGTTGTTAAAAATGATTTTCCAACAATACTACAGGAAAATACAAATAAGCACCATAAAATAAAAAGAAAATGTCTACTACTCAGGAATTTTTTAATGTCTATTAAAACACTAATCCATGTTTCAAAAATTGCGATTATGGTATGCATAATAAATCTAGCCGTGCTAACTCATGTATGTTTATTTATTAGAAATCATTTATTCTTTATATTTCATTTTTTTTTGTTTTTAATGTGTCTTTGAATTTTATAACTCTTCTAACGGCTATTAAATAGTTTTTGATTATTTGATTAATTTTTTAAAGTGTATTTATTCATCTCTCCAAATGTTATTATATTTTATTTGATTTAATCTTAATTTTATATATTCCTTTTTATCATTCTTACACTACATTGTACACTACATTGTTACAGTTGATATGTTTTTGATGATAGATGGAGTGTTTATTTTAAACATTTACAAAATATGACTAACTGCAAAATCTTTTCCAACTAATCCATTCACAAAACTGCCATTGGCATAGCTCTATCCAATCTAAAAAATGAGAAATACATACAATGAAAAAACACATCTTACAGTGAAATCCAAAACTTTCTTATGAAAAGCATAAAAGAGCTACGCAGGGTTAGC
>ML802193.1:112475-138947 GCA_009831015.1 Picea engelmannii | reverse complement strand
AAGTCATTACTTCCCTTGAACAATAACTATTGATTATTTCTCATATATTGTGCATGGTGTATTGTGGTGTATTGGTGTAACTCTTATACTATTGTTCATTGCTCATTGGATATAGTTGAATGGATTAAGTATAAGTTGAAAAATGTTTTAAATTGTACTTGATACTGATTCACCCCCCTCTCAGTATCAACAGTTTTATTGTTAGCATGGCCTGATAAGGGATGCAAAATGTGGTTGTAGCAACAGCCATAACAACAACAAGGTTATTTATAACATCTTCATAAATGCACCTTTAGAATACTAGCAAAGGTAGTTTAAAGCCTCAAAGTGTTATTGCTTTGGCTTGTTCAATTTATGGGTTTGTTTACTTAATTAATAGGCTTGATAAGACTGCTAACAAGAGGTTGTAATAATGATGTTAGAAACAAAAGACTTAGTGGTTAGTGAACTATACTAAGTTAGTAAAGATGGTAGTGGAATAATTTGAGTTGAGTTTGGTAGTCTTTTCAAGAAGTAAGAGAAGAGAACTAGTGTCTTTCAAGGGTAAATGGAGTCAAGGAGGGTGGCTTCTTCTAAGGCTACAAAATTAATAATGATACACAAAAGTCTAAGAGGGAAAAATTCTAGGAAGAGTAGTAACTTAAGTCCTCCTAGATTTTGACCTCAAGAGACAAAGTGCTAGGGTGTAGGCATTTCTAGGCCCTAGCGCCTTTCTCTCCTTAGACATTTTATGGAGTATAAATTATGAAAGAATAACCAAATGCAAACCCTTAGAGTGCTCACAATTTAGGGATCTAGGGTTTCACTAGTTACTAGATCAATTTAGTGAAAATCTTGGCAAATAAAGAGTAAGAAAGTAGCAACATAAGTTTCTTACTTCAAGCATTAAATACACCATGCAATTTCATAATCTTGTATGAGAAAATAAAACCATACAATAAATCATTCAATAGATGACAAAATGCAGATTTCACTTACTTGCACCAAGAATAATCATGAGAATACCATGCAGGATCACCAGAAAACTTCAAAAAATGATCCAAGTTGCAAAGATGAGCCTTAAACAAGAGTGGTGGCTCACAATTTCAGCCAATAACTCTAATAGGGCGCAAATTTCATAACTCTTGTCTCCAATGACAAGTTATGATGAAAATGAATGTCACTTTCTGTTTATTTATACCAAATCAGGCCCTAAATTAATTTAATTTCAAAATTGTTTTGCTGACCTGGCCAATTTATTACAAAAATTAAATTCTGACCAAATTAAATAAATTTTCTTCTAAAATATCCTTCAAGGGTGAGGTCATGCCCCTCTAAGGTGACATTGAACCCCATATGTGGAGCATTGAGAAATGAAAGTGGAACGTTTGGCCTCCAGAGGCCTAAAATGATGCCCACATGTGCCACAAGCCTCACAAATGCATCCAAAGATGAAACCCTATATTTGGATGACATCTAGGGATATCATGGTGATGTCTAGGCCTCTTGAGGCCATAGTCCAAGTGAATGAAGGTAGGGCTCATTCATCTAAGGCCTACTAGAGTGCCTCCAAAGACAACGTCCTTCTTTCATCTAGTGCAACCTTCAATCTCTTCTTACCCCTGGCTAGGGTTTCAACATCCATATGTCGGTTTTAAGCCCCCATGAAGGTCCAAGATAATCATTCCCTCATGTGTACCTATCCATCGGGAAAGGTCTTGCACCAACAAAAAGTATGCCCTCCAAGGGTTCATAAGTCACATGGATCATAACATGTAAGTCACATACAATAATTAAATTACCCAAACATGTGCATCAAACCCCCCTTTACCCAGACAAATGCTCAAAGAGATTATGCAATTTTACAAGTTAGGTTTGGAGAATGTCTCAAGGTGTCCTATTGGGCTCACCTCTCTTAAGTTTGGAGTGTTTCCAAGGTGGGATATAGTCCAATTCATGTAAGTATATGAGGTGGCATGGGGTAAGTATCTAGACATGGGTTGCATGTAATAACAGGGAAATGTAAAGTCTTACCTGTGGGTGCCTTTGTATAGGGAGAGTTGCACCTTCTCATGAATGTAATTTTTTCCTAGCCCATTCATTTCCTTTTACTCTTAGCTTTATTTATTTTGATGTTTTTCTACTGTGATTCAAGGAAATAGTTGAGGGTAATTGTCCTGGCTTGATGACCAAAGGTGGCATTGTTATCCACAAACATTTCGCATAAATGAGAATATTGGCCTGTGATGATATTCCCTTTCTCTTGGTTATTCCACCTAGAGCTACTACCTTAGCTTGGTGACCATATAGGTGGTAGTTTCATACCTCTACATTCCCATGGTCATAATAGGTCACCTCGTGATGAGACCTTAGATCCTTCAACTAGTACCTTGATTGTTTATGTTATCTTATGGGTCTCCTTTTCTTACTGAGAATATTTTCACTAATTTCTTAGGGATCCTTGGGCGAAGCATATCGAAGGTTTCAAAATTTGATTTTAACTCTTTCCAACTACCTTTACCCTCTAGGCCTTTAGCCCCTTCTTCCCACAAGGTAAGGTACAAACCTTCCTAGTGTAGCCAATCCCAATGGCCAAACAAAGATAGGGGATATGAAAGGAATAAACATGGAAAGTGAAAAGTATGGAGGGAATTGACGATGACTTTTCACAGATCCCCCTGATCTGAATTTTATGAGAAGAACAAAATGACTACAGATTATTAACAGGTGATTAACACAAAATAATAGAGATACAGTAAAACTGTTTTTCTATTCAATAAGTAAATAAGTTGAAACTGTAAAACGTAGCAGAAAATAAGCTTGTTGGAATGGTGGGGGCTTATATCTGAGAAGAGATGTGACGCTTGCACTCATTCACAAGAAGATGGTTACAATGAGGCTCTGAAGGCCTTTTTACAATAAACAGTAATTTCAAAAACCCTAGACATCCAAAAACCTAAGCTTGGGAGATGAAGCGCCAAAAGTCATGTGGGCCCCGTTTGGGTAAGTCGATACATCAACTTCCTGGGGTCATAAATTTTGCATACGATCTTCGTTTGAAGCGCTCAATACCTCATTAGAAAGATCTATCTGAGGAATACAACTTTTGTATGAGAAACATCGAAGGAACTTCCATTTTTCTCCCCATTTTCCCAAAATACATCGTTTAGGGCCTCAAAACAGCTCCAGAAGTTTCAAGACTCGAAAAACTGCTAAAAATAGTAAATTACCAATATTGCCAGAATTTTTTTTTGAGCCAGTCGAAAAAGGTGGGTGGCCATCGATATCCACCTGGATCAATCCTCCCTCCTTAGAAAGAAATGGTCTCCATTGCGTTGAGTTCTCCTATCAGATGAGGAAATTTCTATTGAATTTGGTCCTAGGTGAGCCACTTGCCTTGGTGCAGGAGCTGCCCTGCTTTCATGACTCGATAAAGCTAGATCCTTTGTTGTCGAGTGCCCTTGATTTGTGTGTCCACAATATGATCACTGGATGTTTGTTGTATGCAGTCGGTGTTGAGCTCTGTTGGTGTCAATTGTTCTTCTACTCTGGAGGTGTCCAATAATGGTGGGAAATAAGGGCAAAGGAGATCCACGTTGAACACTGGGTGTAGGCCAAGGAAAGGAATAATGTTAAGCTCAAAAGAATTATCCCCCATGACCTTGGTGATGGTGTACAACCCATAACAGAGTGGGTGAAGCTTCTGATGGGGTCCTGTAAGGTGTTCTTTCTACAAGTGCAACCAAACTTTGTCACCCATCTGAAACTTACGTGGCACCCGATGTTGATCATGGCGTTGCATGTACTTTTCATTGGACTTCTATAGGATATCCTAAACCTATTGGAGGATGTGCTGGATCCGCTCAATGAACCGGGTGGCTTTTTCAGCTTCAGTTGGAGCAGGAGATGATTCAGTCAAGGTGACCGCAAGGGGAAGTGCAACATCTATGGGACCCAATGGTTGGAATCCCAGCCCCACCTAAAAGAGGATGTGGTTGGTTGAGATATGAAGGGATCAGTTCTAGCTATGTTGGAAATAGGGAAGGATATCATCCCATGTGCGAGGGTGCTTGGAATTATACATGCGAAGGATATTCACAATCATTTTATTTATGACCTTGGTTTGGCCATTTGTCTGGGGGTGGAAGGCCATGGATTTTGTGAGCTTGGTGTCCAGCAGTGACCAGAGGCTCGACCAAAATTTGTTGAGAAATTGACTGTCCCGGTCTGAGACAATGATTTGTGGGATTCCAAAATGTACCTAGACTTGTTCAAAGAAGATCTTGGCAGTGGCCTTTGTTGTGACGCTCTTCTTCCAGGAAACTAGAATTGCCATCTTAGAAAAGAGATCAAAAACCACAAAAACAAAGTCATTTCCCTGCTTGGTGGAAGGGGGGCCTGACATGTAGTCAATTGAGATGGATTCCCATGGCCTATCAGGACTAGGAAGAGGGGTGTACAGGCCCTATTTCTTAGTGGTCAGTTTGGCAATAGCACAGGCAGTGCAGGACCTAATATACTTGTTGACCTCCTATCAAAGTTTCAACCAGTAGAAATGTTTATGTAGCATTGCCACTGTCTTTTCAACTATGAAGTTTCCTACCACCTGAATGTAGTGGGATTCCCAGATTAGCTTCGCTCACTCACTTGATGGAACACATATATGGCTCAGATGACACAACAACCCATCCTGAAGATGGAAATTATCGACAACTGTGTTTGCACCCAACATTTGGTAGGTGGTGGAAAAGTACGGGTCTGTCTCATAGAGTTGGGACCATCCAAAGGTCTCATGCACACAAGATTCTAGCACAGTGGTGAGTGTTGTGACTGGTGGTTTGATGAGGAAATTAGTGATGTGGTTGGTGCTTCCTATTTTATACTTGATGTTGAGGTGGAACTGTTGCAAGTATGTCGACCACTTTTGATGGTGGTCATTCTGCAATTTTCTCTATGTCTGCATGAATTGCAGTGGCTTATGATCAGTTTGGATGACTGTCTCCTTCCCAATAATGTAATGTCTCGACTGGCGGTAGGATTTCACATTGGAGTACATTTGTTTTTCGTAAGTAGGGTACTTATGGACAACATCTGATATTGTCTCACTATGATAGGCCACGAGGTGGTCGTGCTGAGTGAGAACGATGCCCACAGCATAGTCTAAAGCATATGTCTTGATCTCAAAGGATTGTTGCAGGTCTAGTAGTGAAAGTGATGGGGCTGAGCAGAAGCATTGATTCAAATCATTGAACGCTTGTTGCTAGGACCGACCCCACGCAAATTTTTCCTTACCACCACCCCTAGTTATTTGGCCGAGGGCCCATGGGGTGCTTGAACTAGCAGTGCAGAGGTACCCTGGTAGGTGAGGAGAAGATATCTAAGTATTATTCCATGACCTTATCTACTTGCTTATGCTGTGTAGAGAGGTCGGTCATAAAGACCCTAGATGTGGCTATGATCTTTCGCTCATTCTGAGAGCGAATCATGAAGAAGACAAACTTCCCTATCTGAGATATGACCATCCTACATTTCTTAGCAAAGATCAAGGAAATAACACTAGCTGGGACTGCCTCGGGTATTCTGTACAATTTCCTGTTGAAAGTAATAATAACACTATGAGGCCTAGACTCATATACAACATGACATTTCCATAAATAATGTTGGCCCAAAATAACATCACAAACTTCGAGAGGAGAAACATCACACACTACCTCATCTTTGAAGGGCTTGATGTCGTATGACAATTGACATTGTTGGCTGATGCGGAGATCGCTTCCTTGGCAGAGCCATCCAATGGTGTAGGGTTGTGGGTGCAACATTGTGGGAAGTAACGAACTCTGCTGAGATGAGGTTCTTCTGGCTACCTCTATCAACAATGAAGTGCAACAATGTGCCTTTTAACCACATCTATGAATGGAAGAGGCACTCTTCTTATTTTGGCTCATCTGGTTCACCAGAATGGAACTTCACGGTAGCAACGGTGGCACTGGGTTCCATGTCAATGATCTGTATTCCCCTTTCTGGTTCTAAATCAGAGTCAGAACCTGCATATGATTTAGAGGCTTTCACTTTAGCCACCAGTGATTGCTTTGAGAGATATTCAGCAGTGTTATGCCAAGGGCTCTTATTGAAGTTGCACCACTTCCTGATATCTTTTTTTGTCTTTCCAGTGTCCTTCTTTTCTTGTGGCTTGGACTGGTTGTCCTGATACTATCCATATTTTCTCTGTCCTTTGTTTTGTGGGTTGGGGCTGCCCTTTCCTAGATTTTGTTGTGAGGGGTTCCCAGGCCCAAATTGCCACGTCTTTTGTTTGAGCTTCTGCTT
This sequence comes from Picea engelmannii, assembly GCA_009831015.1. Taxonomy (NCBI): domain Eukaryota; kingdom Viridiplantae; phylum Streptophyta; class Pinopsida; order Pinales; family Pinaceae; genus Picea; species Picea engelmannii. The sequence continues at coordinate 132,644 of ML802193.1, read as the reverse complement.
GATTTTGACAACATATCAGTAGGTCGCACCCAAGGATGAGATGTCTAGAAATTCCATTTTGGGCTGGTTTTATATATGTATAGCACTGTGATACTTGAGCACCAGATGTCACTTTGAATCTTTCATACCCATCTTGGTGCGCAAGGTATGGAAGATATTTGTGAAATCTAGCACTACTTGGTCTCTTTCTTGCCACAATGTGGTCCATTTGGTATACAAGTCGTTATAACTTTCGAAAGGGTAATATTGTTCCTTAATAGTATCCCTGAAGGATTCCCAGGTGGCTTTGACTATAAATAATGAGGGTTCCTCTATTTCCTTTTTCTCACAGAAAGTTTCCCACCAATCTTTGACATGGGGAACAACTTTGAGGAGTGCAAAAGTAATATTTTCTCTATTCGAAAAGTTATGGACAGAAAAATGCCCTTCTAGTAGATTCAACCACTTGTCTACAAAATCTGTGTCTATATGACCTTCAAATATAGGAATATAAAATTTTATTTGTACCTTGAAGGGGGTAGTGCCTCCACTCAAAGAATATGCATCGCTTGTTGGTAGTCATCAAAGGATTTGTGTGAAACTATCCATCATCTCATTCCTCTGTTGTGTGAGGGATTACTCAAGAAACATTTTGAAAGGATCTCATTTCCCATCATATTTATTTTATCCTACCATGAGAGGTCACTTGGGCATGCGAGAGATTTTTTCCTCAAGAGAAACAAGCTCGAGACCCAACTCTTTATACTCCGACCTCATTGGGGACATGCATTAAGATGACAAGGAGAATACCACTTTGATACCACTGATCTGGATTTTATGAGAATAACGAAATGACTACATATTATTAATATGTTTTTAGCAAAAAATAATAGAGATACAGTAAAATTGGTTTTCTATTCAATAAGTAAATAAAATGAAACTGTAAAATGTAGTGGAAAACAAGCTTGCTAGAATGGTGACAGCTTATCTCTGAGAAGAGATGTGACAGTTGTGTTCATTCACAAGAATATGGTTACAATGAGGCTTTGAAGGCCTTTTTACAATAAACATGAAATTCAAAAACCCTAGACATCCAAAAACCTAACCCTAGGAGATGAAGCGCCAAAAGTCAGGTGGACCTCATTTGGGTGAGTCATTACATCAACTTCCTGGGGTCGTAACTTTTGCATACGATCTATGTTTGACGCACTCAATACCTTATTAGAAATATGTATCCAAGGAATACAACTTTTGTGTGAGCTAGAAGGAAATTCAATGTTGCTCCCTATTTTCCCAAAAAACGTCGTTTAGGGCCTCAAAACGGCTCTAAAAGTTTCAGGACCCAAAAAAACTGCTCAAAATAGTAAATTACCAAAATTGTCAGAAAATTGTTTTGAGCCAGTTGGAAAAGGTGGGTGGCCACTGATATCCACCTGGATCACCCCTTAATAGAAATCCATTCCATGTATGAAAGAGGAAAATAACATAATTTCCAAGAAAATGTCATGAAATGAAGAAGGATTCAATACAACATATTCAAGTGCTTAAAAAATCAGAGTGATACATACCATGATACCAAAACTCATTACCTCATGGAGAAAGACTCGCCGCTACTTCAGGACCAGGCTAGTGTCATGGATATTGTTGTTGTTGATAAGTGGATTGCACTGAATAAAAGAGGGGCCCTCCAGGGCCATGCTCAAGTCACCTGGCTCTCGATACTCCATGTCTAGGACCTGTGGGCCTCAAGACATGATCTCCTTAGTTATGCCTAGGTTAGTGCATAACATCTGGCTCCAACTCAGGACATGTTCCCACCTTAGAGTGCATGAGAACCTAAGCATCTCTGGTATGAACAGTGCCTGCTAAATCTCAACAAAAGACATTAGTAATCCCTAGGGTGGTGATATCACCCCTCGTCCATATATGATAAAATAAACAAATAAAAAATCATATCTAGCCTAACATATGATTATGAGCTAGATAGTTTGGCATTCAGATTTGGATAGTTTGGCATTCAGATATACATAATGAAGCAAGACAATATGAAAATTCAACTACAATTATGATAACATGATATGGAAATGGTATATACAATGGATGCAAATTCCTACCTACCCTACCTTACATGTACTTGTCAAATGCTAGGTATAAGCATACAACCAATACAGCCACACTAGTAATGTATCATAAGACCTATCTATGTTCTTCATTATAAACCAAAACAATGACAAGTTAAGCACAATATAAACATGAGTTAGAGAATGCATTATATCATATGAATTTGTAAAGTCTAGCTCATGGAGGTGGGAGGGAGGGAAAAAATCATGCGAAGTCACCCTTCCAAAAACGTGATCAATCCATCTCAGAAGAGGACCATGAGAGGTCAAGGACTCAAAGGGTTGGCTCAAATATTTTGAGGTTTGACTACCTTGGACATCATCACTCCCTAAGGTTTCAGAAGGGATTAACAAGAGCTTATATGGAAACTAACAAATTCTCAGGGGAAATCTAAACAATTGAGATAATAAAATTATTAATGCATTCAACCTCCCCTTGAATTCTAATGGAAATTTTTTCTCTAAATAAAAATTGAAATAAGAGACATGTTCCCCAACTGCATCCTTAGTGACATAACGAGGTAAACCAATCAAAGGGAGTTGGACAACCTTTTCACAAGTATCATGCTTCAGGAAATCAATGTCCTCTTTATCAAAATTTGAGCACAACGATGGTTGATAATCTTCTTATAGAATAAATCCAAGTGCTTAAAGGAATACTCATCAAAATACTCAAGGTATGACAAACAATTATCAGGATAAAATTGCACTGGGTCATCCTCGGGTGCTTGGAAAACTTATGTAATTATATCATCATCTTGTTTCCAAATGTCAAAATTATTAGGAACATCATATGATTGTTGTAAATGCAGCATTCGAAGATATCCTTCCATATCATAAATGGGATCCTCATTAGAACCAATCACATCCCACTTGCGTCTTCCAACATGTATGAACTCATCAATATTATCAACCATGTCACTACCTTTATCATAACATGAAGGATTTAATGCATCCAAGGGATCCTCTAATACTTCTTCACTTTCCAAATCATAAAATAAAGTATCATCAAAATATCAGAAACGGAAATAACTTACCGTGTTCACTTCTTGCTATAAAAGAGCATCAAAGGCTTGGTTGAATTCATCAGATAGAAAATATTCCACTACATCATCCCTAAGACTTGTCTCTTTAACCATATTTTCACCTTTACCATAAAATGAAGGACCTAGCTCTTCCAAGGGTTCCTTTACTTCTTTACCATCTGAATCGTAGAATAAAGGATCATCAAAAACATAGAAAGGAAAATGATTCACCTCATTCTCATCTTCTTGTGCAGGAGATATAGGATCTTGGAGAGATTCATCAAATGGAGGAGAGAATACTAGTGCTTAACCCTCATAACTCACTTCTTTAGTCAAGTCTTTACTTCATTATATTGAATTATGGGAAAAATATTTCTCCTCTACAAGGGGTTGAAAAACTTCTTCATAAATATCTCCTTCTATGTCAAAGGGTTCTTGGTATTGAGTATGGTACACATCCTTGAGATATTCCACAATATCAGTGGTGGATCCTTCATCCTCTAGGGATATTTCAAGATTCTTCATATGTCTGGTATTGTGGTTTCACGAAATCAATAAACCTACTGATGAGCTATACAAATGATGATATACCCTTATCTTCGCAACAAACCTTAATCCAATCTTGAAAAAAAGACAACAAAGTATGAACAATTTTACTAGAACATCCTCCCCTTCAAATTCTATCTCACTTATATACTTCAAGAATTCTACAATTCTACTTTGGTGGGGTTGTTCCAAAGTCAGCTTGTCCTCTTACCTTTGGTAGTCAAAAGTTTGTGTTTTATTAGTATTAAATTTTCTTCTTTTTATGAGTGGACATAGGGATAGTAAAGGTAGATTTATTGCCTCCAAAATTTTAGAAAAATTAGAAAAACAAACAACAAGAAACTCCCCTCCTCCCCCCCCACCCCCCCCACACACACACTAATTCAGCTAATTTTTTTGCAGGAACAATTATTAGAGGAGAAATTTCAAAGGCAACAATTGAAACAACAACCAAAGGCACCAAATCTGAAGTTACTGTCCAAATTGAAAACATAGTACAACAAGCAAGAAGGGAAGCATTGGCGACCCAATCAGAAGGAATAGATGGAAAAGAGATAGAGGTAGTGGTATAAGAGGTTGCATCTGCCATTGGGGCAACATGCAAGGTATTGGAACAATTGGATATACCAAACAACCTAGTGGTTGAGCCATCACTTAGTGGGAAGACATCACCAGGACCCTACAACGTGTTATTTGGAGATATGGCAGATGAAGAAGGAAATGAAAACAACAAAACAAAGACATTTGGATTCCCAATATTAGACATCACCAGAGATGTTTCTATGAAGAATATTCCACTTTCCGCATGACCTCACTTCCATGGTATGTCAATAGAAGATCCTAATTCATTTTTATTTGAATTTAATATACTATATAGGAGTTATAATTACACAAATAATGCGCAAAAACTAAAACTCTTTCTAGCCACACTTAAATACTTATCATTAAGGTGGTTTATGAGTCTAGGAGAACAAACTATCGTATCTTGGGATGGAATGAAGGAGACTTTCCTCAAGAAATATCAAGATTACTACAGACCTAGGGATGCTAGGAATGACATATTTAAAATGCAACAGTCTGAGGAGGAAAGTTTCGAATATTACCTAGAAAGGTTCCTATATAACTACCAAAAGAGAAAACAATTTGCCTTAGACACAACCATGGTTAGGAACATCTTCCTAAAAGGTGTAAGGGATGAATGTATCGGTACTAAACCTCATGTTTTCTGGAGATGTGTATCATAATTCATTTGCAGACATTGCAGAGTATTGTAAAAGGTACTCTTGCAGCCAAGACAAAATAAGAAAAAGTGTAAGGGATCCTATAAAAAAAATTACTAAACCCACACCAGGAGGTGTTACTAGGATAGAATTAGGGAATCTACTAGAAAAAATCAAAACATACATCGTGACACCATCAACTCCCAACTTGATACCATTAAAATCAAAAGAAAACAAGAAGAAGAAAATTATACTTTGGCAATTTTTTGTCCTTGGTGTAGGAAAAGGCATCCTGAAAAGGAATGTCCTATTAATGTTATCAAAATATATGGCCTATGTACAAAATATCACCCTACCAATGAGTGCCCTTCTTTAGCTAGAATAAAATCGATTTTCAAGGGAGGGGGAGAAACTTAGGAATCATCATATCCCCGCAAGAGGGCATGCAGACAAGAAAATCCTAATATATTTGTAGATCCTACCACACAATATTCACAACAGCAATGGGTACCTCCAATGTCTTACCCTCAATGGTCACCTCAAAAACCAATGATCCAGTCTTGGCAACAAGGATGGAGAGGGCCTGCATATGTGAATGTTACCTTTCAGCCAACAACCTTTACCACCTACCCACAATACCCTTCCAATATCTCTTAGTTCCTACCAGGATTTAATCCCCCTACTCTCCCTCCACCTCCACAACTGCAACAACAACTTACATTTCCTATGAACCCAAATTTGCATCAACAAATGCAAGTTGCACCTATCCCAAACCCTCCTTGACCTACCCCTATTCTTGCACAACCTATTCTTAATCCAAACAATATACCTACACAACTTGTACAAAATCTTGAAGTACAAACCTTCCCCACTTATGTGATAACTTCTTCTTCATTTAATGGAAATAAATTAATATCAAGGAGGGTTTTGAATAAACCAAATCCTATTGTGGTTATTCAAGAAGAAGAAAAAGTAGATAACCAAGCAGTCGAAGGAGAATACCAAATGGCTAACCAATTAGATGAAGAAAGAGACACCCATGTACAACAAGAAATTCCTCCCCACATTCCTCACCCATCAAAAATACCTCAGAAAACTAATCCTCCCCATTATCCAGGAAGGTTACTTGTGAAAAAAGATTAGGTACCTCTAGGGCATAATATAGAGATTAAACTTAGAAACATATGTGTAAACATTACCCTACTTCAAGACATCAAGGAAATTCCTATTTATGCTAAGATTGTAAGGGATATTTGCATTAAAAATCTGGGGAGGAAGAGGAAGGAGCCTTCTATCATACATGTGGTTGGAAAATTATCATAATTTATAACATAAATTCCATCTAAATATAATGATCCAGGAAATCCAATGGTGACCATAGAGATTAAGGGTGTTGATTTTCCAAACACACTTGTTGATCCAGGAGAATAAATAGATTTTATTACAGTTGACACCATGAAAACGCTACAACTAAATCACCTAAGACCAATGCAAACTTTGCTAGAATTAGCAGAAAAATAATTTATCAACCCAACATGAAGTCTAGATGATGTAATGGTCACTTTGGCCTCTTGGGAGTACCCTTTGGATTTCTTAGTGATTCATCTTAAATCCTCCAAACTAGGACACCCAGTGGTGCTTGGCCGACCTTGGTTGGCCACTGCTGATGCGTTTCTTAGTTGCCAGTCTGGAGAGATGACAATATCCAATGGGAGCCAAAGTAAAAAACATATCCTCTTACCTCCTGCCCAACCAGTCACTAAAGTTACCTTCTATTTGGATAATCTTTGTGGGGAGGAGGACTATACTCATCCCTTTTTAATACTTGAACAAGTAAAAGGAGTTCAAGAGAAAACTGAAGAACAGATTTTAAGCCTGTTTTTGGGTGATATTGAATGCATTGAATACCCTCAATATTTTCCAGAATATACACATATCTTTAGCTCTGAATTTCAGGAAATATGACACCCCTCCACCTCTAAAGTGTCCACCATTTCACAAATAGATGAATGGAAAGAATCAGTTGTCCAGGCTGTTGAAACCAGTCCTGGAAAATCTTTGTACATCAATGCTAGCTTAGAAATAGATCAACAACAAAAATTGATTCAAATGATTAAAGGGAAATCTTGTGCTTTTCCATAGGATTACTCCGACATGAAATGGATTCACCCAAACACTTGTATGCATCATATTTACACCAATGCCCAAATCAGACTTGTTAGGAAACCCCAAAGAAGAATGAATCCCGCCTTGAAAGACATAGTGAAAGAAGAACTCCAAAAACTCGTGCATGCCAATCTTATTTACCCTATTTCGGATAGCAAGTGGGTATCCCCATTGGTTATTTTCCCTAAGAAAGATGGTAAATGGAGGCTTTGTGTGGAATTTCGAGAATTGAACAAGGCTAACTATAGGGATTATTTTCCTTTTCCTTTCGTAGACCGAGTCTTGGACACTTTGTCTGGGAAGAGGTATTTCTCTTTCTTGGATGGGTTGAGTGGTTACAATCAGATCCAAATTTCACCAGAAGATCAGTACAAAACCAAATTTACTTTCCCATGGGGTACCTATGCTTATAGGGTTCTTCCTTTTGGTTTGTGTAATTCCCCTGCACCTTTCAAAGGGTTTTCCTCACCATTTTCTCTGATTTGACCCATGACTATGTAGAAGTCTACATGGATGACTTCACAGTATATGGGGATGATTTACAACAAGAATTGGACAATTTGGAGAAAGTATTGGTTAGGTGTAAAGAGACCAACCTTTCCCTCAGTCATGAAAAATCTAGAAATATGCTCACTGAAGGAATTGTTTTAGGTCATCACATCTCCGATACCGAAATAAGGGTAGACCCTGCCAAGATTGAAATCATTTCTCAAATCAAAATCCCTAGCTCACAGAAAGAAGTCAAAAACTTTTTAGGGCATGATGGTTACTATAGGAGGTTCATTCATAATTTTACAAACCTAGCTGCCCCACTGTTCAAATTGCTAGCAAAAGAGGATGAATTTTGTTGGAATGAACAATGTCAGATTTCTTTTGAAATTTTAAAAACAAAGCTTTCAAGTGCTCATGTCTTAAGAGGACCAAACTGGTCCCTTCCTTTTCATATCTACACAAACTCCTCAGATACAACTTTGGGGGTTGTTTTAGGACAAAGGGAAGGCCAGATTCCATATGCTATATACTTTATCAGCAAAAATATTTTACCTATTGAAGTAAATTACACTGTCACTGAAAATGAATTCTTGTCAGTAGTACATGTCATTAATAAGTTTAGACACTACATAACAAGGTATGAAGTTTTTGTACATACATACCACTCAACCATTAGATTTTTTATGAACAAACCTATTACAAATGCTAGAGTGACTAGATGGTTGTTATTACTACAAGAATTCAATATCACCATCATTGATAGACCGAGAAGAGATAATTTAGTTGCTAATTTATTGTCTAGACTCATTCATACGGGTGATAATGCACTAGTATATGACAATTTTCTAGATGAGAATCTATTTTCTATTTCTACTTACATTCCTTGGTATGCAGATGTAGCCAACTATCTTGTAATAGGAAAGTTACCTCAGAATCTGTTCTCCCCATAAAAACTGAGAATTATGCAACTTAGTTCCAATTACATGTGGCATGATGATTGTTTATACCAAAATGGGCCTGATTTGGTGATCAGAAGGTGTGTCCGAGAGGATGAGATGCATGACATTTTCAAATCCTATCATGATGGCCCATGTGCAGACCATTTTGCTGATAAAAGAACATACAAGATATTACAGTCTGACTACTATTGGCCAACTATTTTCAAGGATGAAAAGAAGTATGTGGCCAGTTGTGATGATTGTTAGAGGATGAGAAAAACAACTGCAGTTGATGAGATGCCTCTCAAGGCTCAAGTAGTAATTGAACCTTTTGAGAAATGGGCTTTGGATTTTGTAGGACCCATTAAACCTATGTCTTGAAGGAAGAAGTATATCCTGGTCTACACAGATTATGTGACCAAATGGGTGGAAACTAAAGCTTTATATTCTGCTAGTGAACAATCTATTGTATATTTTATCTTTGAAGAAATATTTACTCACTTTGGTGTGCCTTGAGAAATAGGAACTTACCAAGGAACCCAATTCACCTCAAATATAGTCGAAACTATTACTAAACAGTATAAAATTAAACATAGAAAATCTTCACCTTATCATCCTCAAACAAATGGGCAGGTGGAATCAACTAACAAGGTGATAGAAGTTATTCTTACCAATATTGTTCAACTACATCATAAATACTAGGTTGACAGGTTTCAAGAGGCCTTATGGACCTATAAAACAGCTTGGAGAAACACAAGGGGGCTTACACCTTATGAGTTGGTATATGGGAAGCATGTGTTGCTTCCCATAGAATTTCAAGTGAAAACCTTTAGGACTGCCATGAAATTAGGGATGGATTTGGATGAATCTCAAAAAGAGAGGCTATTGCATTTGAATGAGCTTGATGAGGTCATACAATATGATATTCAAAGGAATACCCTTATACAAAAACAAAGGACTAAATGGCATGATAAGTACATCAAGAATAAGTCTTTTCAGTCAGGTGATTAGGCCTTATTGTATGATAGTAGGTTCAAGAATATTAAAGGTAAATTATCTACTAGATGGATGGGACTCTATGAATTTGATACAGTTTACAACAATGGTTCAGTTAAGATAAAGACTATTGATGAGAATCATACCTCCTTTATCATGAATGGACATTGATTGAAGTTCTATCATAAGCCTCTATCCATAGAGGATTTTATCAAACATGTTCTTCAAAATTCTGAAATGAAATTGGTAAGAAAAGGGACTTCTCCTCTTGATGATCCACCACAGTAAGTTTGTTGTGTGAAGTAATTTGTCTCTGTACATATCTGTAAATAAGTGTGTCATTACATAGAAATTTTGTTGTTACTAACAAAAACAAAAACTTGATTGTCTTCTCATGTAGATAAATGAATAAGGAAAACATCTTCCAGATGTATATTTACCCCTTTATCCATCCCTGGTAGATAAGTTTTGGAAAAGGAGATAAATGGATTTTTCTTTAAGTTTTTCAGACTCCTAAAAATTGAAAAAACCGTCAAGCAGGCACTAGCTTGGGCTCAAGAAAAATCCACGGGACAATAGATGGAGTTTTCTTTAAGTTTTTCAGACTCCTAAAAATTGAAAACACCGGTGAAAAGGAATTGGCCTGAGCTCAAGAAAAATCTATGGGATAGTAGATGGAGTTTTCTTTAAGTTTTTCAAACTCCTTAAAACTGAAAACACCGGTGAGCATTAACTAATCTGGGCTTGAGAAAAATCCACAGAATAGTAGTAGTTAGGATTATTTTTATAATAAAAAGGAAGTGGCACCAGGAGCAGTGATCAACTTGGTTCCAAAAAGAGGAGGATTATGAATCTCAACATGAGGTTGTCCAGCTACAGAATACCTCCTTGTTACAGATCTTGGAGTGCAATCATTGAATTATTTTGCCTCAATTTCTAACACCTCCGCTACAATTTCATAGTTTATGTACCAAGTGTTGTTTGTTTTTTACCTACATGTTCCTTCAGTTGAATAAAATAACATGTTCTCTTCCAAAGAAGTAGAAAATGCCAACAATTTCTACAAAATGCAACCTACAAAGTTCCAATCTATAGAGTATGCCACCAAGTACCTTATCCAATTCTCATTGAGTACCGGAATACATTTTGTGGTGATACGGTACTGGATAACATCTATGTATGGTACTGCCACAATGTTCATCTCTATTCTCATCCGATACTAAGGGATAAGGCCTATGTTGTTCTGGTACTGCAACAATGTTCACCTCTGTGCTCATCTAGTACTGAGGGAGAAGGCCTATGTTGTTCCAACACTGCACCAATTTTCATCTTTGTTTTCATCGAGTACTAGGAAAATCTTTGTTTTGTTCAGGAACTGCAACAACATTCACCTTTATGCTCATCCAGTACTAAGGGAGAAGGTTTGTGTTCACCCGATACTACAACAATTTTTGCAGTGGTCTAGTATTAAGTTGTGATCCAGTACTGGTGATGAAGTTTTGGTAATTCTTATCCTATACCCAAAGGTTTTTTTTCTCGATACAAATGCTTTAGGTAATAAGAGGTATAAGCTCAATATTTTATCCCGTTTTATTCAATAATTAGACTAATTATGTATTAAACATGTGGTTATTCTCATGCATCCTCCTTTCCTCAATTATTACACGTTCCCTAACATGAAATTCTACAAGTCCTCGTATGCATTTCCTTGTATAGAAATCATTCATATGCACTCAAATTTTTTGATGGGCTAGTCATAATATGTTGAGAGCACAAGGTAATTATACCTCTAATAGGACCAATTTCATTCTCAAACACTCTGGTCAAAACTTTGATTCATATGGTGAAGAAACATCATAAGTCCATGATCCAACATCGCATCATGTGAATGATTTATTTAAACCACATCTTAATGCATGTCAAACCATGATTCCTTTTCGGTCACGATGACATCAGACGATTTCATACTTGTGAATTTCGGTCACACCAACCACATCTCCTATAATCATTAACCAACATTACTATGAACACGATCTAATGCAAACCTCCATAAAATCCTTTAAGTTATTCATGGCTACAACTTATCTTACCTTGCCATCATTACCATGGATGTGACCATTGTAATCCAAATTTTAACTTATAAATTATCCTCTAGATGGATTTGTCATTCATATGAGCATTATTTACCCATTTTTTTGTCATACCATCTCTTTGCTCTATCCCCTCATACTGTTTTCATACTCTGTCTCCTTCTGGTACTCTATCGCGGGTTTCTCTGTTCTAGTACTAAACCCTCATTCTTTGTTTCGTTGGCTCATAGGTTGTGAGAATTTATTTTAAGTCAGCATGGGGGTTGATAGACACAAACCAGTGTTCCAATTATACAGGGAGACGCATAAATACCAAGATTGTAGGGAGAAATTTGAACAGGCTAGCTGGGTTCTGTTTTTGGAAAAATTCAAAGGTTATCATGAGGGGGTATCTCTTTCTTTTGCTCAGACCTATGACGGAGAGAGTGTCCAGTTTGGGGAGATGAAATTAACAATTACGGAGGCCACCATAGAGAAAGCTACAAGCTTGCCTTCCTCTGGAGAGAAATATTTTAAGGGGGTGATTGTTAACATAAATATTTGTCAGAAGTTTCTAAGGACAGAGCATCAGGATCCCGACTGGACCAAAGGTATTCCTCATAGTTGTATTAAGGAAGAGTACTGGAAAATGCTCATCAGCTTGTAGAGGTTTCTCACTTATTAAGGGAGGTATTTCGTGACCTTCTTATACCATTTAAAACTTTTGTCAAATTTTTAAGGAGGGCCACAAATTGACTTTCCCCATTTCCTTTGGATGAGTCTAAAAAAAATGGTGAGAGGAGTTAAATCAGCATCTAAGAAATCGAAAACTAGTATCCATCACCATGGCTTAATGAAATTATTGGTTGTCCATGCATTGAGAAAACAAGGAAGTAGTTGGAAACAACTCCTTCAACAGAATTTTTCTCAAGAAGGAGTTTCTAAATCTATAGAAGAACATGAAACAAAGGCATGTAGTGAGGGGTCCAGTAGAAAGAAAAAGGAAAGGAAAAGAAAAGGGAAGAATTTAGGGGGTGATGAAGCTCCTGTTACACCTAGTTCATCCCAACCTATTGATATATTGGACAAGGACAAGTCTCTTATGATAGAGGAGCCTACTGGATCCAAGGAAAAGAGGACCTCCCAATCTCAGAAACCAATTCCATGTCTAATCCCTAAAACTAAAAGGCAACAAAGAAAGAACTAATGGAAAGTTGAACGCTCAGATAGTGCTCCTGAGGAAACCATTGAATTATCGCTAGATCCAATTAGCAAGTTAGAGAGGGCACATGAACTAAATATTCAGAGCAGGAAAAACTTTCAAAATAAGGATGTTCCAGAAGAACAAATCCCAGAGGAGACTACTACATCCAGGAAGGCGAGGTCCTCCCAATCTAAGGAACCAAGTCCAACATCAATACCTAAAATGCAATTGCCCCAAAGTGAGAGGTGAGAAAGGAAGAAATATGGTCAAGATGTAATCTCATATGAGACCCCTGAGGAAACTATTGATTTTCCTCAAGAGCCAATTAGAAAGTTGGAAAAGACCACTGAGGAAACTATTGAGTTTCCTCAAAATCCGGTTAGTAAATTGGAGAAAACTCCTAAAGTGAAAAGTGGAAGTAGGGGGGAGATTAAAACAAGGAAGGTACAAAAGAAGCAAATCCCAGAGCCTAGACCTTAGTCCTCTAGAGTGAAAATGAGGAGTTCTCAGCAAGAAAAAACTCCAGAACCTACACCTCAGTCCTCTAAGGTGAAAACAAATTCTATATAGGAGAAACAGGTCCCAATACCTATATCTGCTACTAAAAAAAAAAGAGAAAGTTGTTTGAAGAAACTTCCACTCATGTCAGTAAACCTGAGGAAGCCTCAAATCCTATACGAAGAACTACAAGAAACATGGATAAACAGATCATAGTTCCACATGTGCCTTCTTTTCTAGAGGATCCTATTGACATTCCAACTTATCTAGAGAAGGAAAGTGTCTGTGGAGAAATGATTAGTGAAATTGAGGGGTTAGTAACAGAAACCTTAATAGGTCTAAGAAAGGAAAAGGAATCCCGAGGGGAGGTAACTGAGAAAGCAACCATATATGATCCTGCCAGTTCCTTGAGCAAGTAGTAGTGGGTATTGAAGGTTGAGAAACTTACAGAAGAAAATGAGAATTTAAAACAAGAGGTTACAGAGTATCAAGTTTTGGATAGGTTACAGGATGCGCAAGAAGAAGTCTCTTCTAAGCTCAACAAAGTTATGCATTTGATCCAGTACACCAAGGTGATTAAGAAGGAGCTTAGGAGTGAGGCCTCTGGTTTCTGTTGATGATTGCAGCTACGTGCGACATTCTCCAGCTTACAAATCTGTGAGATGTGGATCATTGCAAACATGTGAAGATATTCTCCAGCTTACAAACCTGAGAGAAATCCCCTAAAGAGGGTGTGTGGTTCCTATCTGAGATAGAGCTGGAACGTAGAGATGACCTACTCCATTTAGAGATTTGAGAAGAACTCTAGATGATTCTCATGTGGGAAAAGGTGATCTACTGAGTTAGACATGCCTGTGGCTGAGCACAAGGTGAACGTGTGAAATCCCAAAGTGTTGGGTGCATCGTCATGAGAACATAAATGAAGATAATGTATTATCCTCCTATGAGTAGTAGAGTTGACGAGAAAATACAGATGATTCTCCTGTGTGAGACAGTGGGAAATAATATCTCTTGAGTGGACATGCCTATGGATGAGCACATGTGAACGTGTGAAGAAGTGGTTCTTCTATGTAATGTAGTGAGCCAAAGACATGGAAATCCCTATGGATGTGCCCCTAGTGGATGAGAATTAGTGGGTGTACAATATCCCTTTCTATATTATTCAAGAGTCATACCTGCCTGTAACCCTAATTGTAATGTAAAGGGTACAAGTCGGCCCCACCTTAATGTGACTAGTAATTAATGTAAAAGATATTTAATCTGGTTAATATTAATAATATTATAAGCTAGTGAGGTCGACCTTGTTGGTCCAATAGACACTTTTGTTGACAGTTTCAGGTTAGTATAAGTAAAGGTAAATTCCCCATTGAGGAAACATATCTTTCATGTGAGTTTGGAAATTTCAGCAAGTACACTTCCTTGGAAAAAGTGCGCACCTCTCTTGGGCACTAGTCTTCTAAGGTTTGAGCACCCTCTTGTGTGCTAGGTTTTATCTTGGTGGTGAAGCTCCTTCTCTTGAAGAATATAGCAAAGGATTTCGATGGGTTTTCTTCCCTTGTTGATAAGGGTTTCCCAGGATACTTCTTATGTTATTTTGCATGGTGCTTCTTCTTGTGGTCTTGGTTGTTGCAACATTTATGGTTATGGTTAAATGCTAAAAAGGGAATGATCTTCATGCTTAACCTTGTATATTGAAAAATCAGCAGTTTCAATATTATATAGCCAGACAAATGATGTTCAAATAGGATGGAAGATAGTTTCAGTTTTGCAAAATTTTGAGTATTAGTTTTGACATTTTTGCATGAGGACATGCAATGACTTAAGCATGGGGGAAATGTTGAGTCTCCATTTTGACATCCCTATTACCTTAGATTATCTTCTATCATGGTCAATTTTACCTCTAACATATGCATATGTTGTCTATTTCTTCCACAAGCCTACCTTGTGACCTTATTCATATGCATAAATAGGTAATCCATGTTAGAAACATGATTTGTTTGATTTCTTGATTAATTGGGACTAAATGATTGAGGTTTATGCATCTAATTACATTGAATATTATTAAGCAACTTCATGACAAGGCATCAATTCATCTGGTACTCATCTTTGAGATTTGTCTGGTACTTATGTTGGTCTGGTACTGCAACATCCCAACTCTACGTTGATCCGGTACCAACTCTGCGCCTATTCCAGTACCACCATTGCGCTGATATGATACCAAGATATTTTACTGTGCTAGTCTGGTACTAAACCCACATCTACAGGATTAACATTTTGAACGAGTACACTGGTGATGGCTCCAAGAAATTAGTTTGATGGAAGCATCCTTGGTTCGTTTGAATACCACGATAGACTTCATCACTCATGCACTTTGTTTCATGAGGATGAATTCCATTCCTTGCTATACGATATGATCACCAATTGTAATATTTTGTAAACATTTGATAATTATATTTAGGATTTGATTGTAATGGTTGACCTTTTTAAAAGGGATGTTGTATAGATGATAGATAGTAAGGAATGATATACACTGTTATACTGGGAAATGAAA
Organism: Picea engelmannii; assembly: GCA_009831015.1. Classification (NCBI taxonomy): domain Eukaryota; kingdom Viridiplantae; phylum Streptophyta; class Pinopsida; order Pinales; family Pinaceae; genus Picea; species Picea engelmannii. The sequence goes on along the minus strand of ML802193.1, from coordinate 116,840 downwards.
TGTTGAATTACTTATTCACTTGATTAATTGAACGAATACGAATGCTAATTTGTGCAATTCATCAATGTGAGTAAAGTGTTTATTCTGGAATTTCTTTAGAGATACCTTGTTGGTTTGGCAAGGGCCCACCGCCCCAACCAAGGTAAGCCTCCCTGTATATGTTTATGTTTCGACATAAGTTAATTGCGTGAGTGTGCAAATATAATAGTTGTGTGTTGCAAATGATTCTGAGTGCATGAACTTTCCTAAGTACAATACATATTTTTAAATGGATGGCTTTTGATTTTGGATCAGTGTGAATGAAAAATTATACATTGAGCATAGTAGATGATTCTATTTCTGTTTCTACAGAGTGATAGTTAGACAGCAAAATATGGATAGATGTTTGGGATTGTTATATAAGAAATTGTTATTGTTCTGAGTTTGAAAGTCTTAATCATTTTGTTGTCCTCAATAGGTACAGGAACAACTAGACTTCATCTCTCACCCTTCATGATTCAGTAATGAAGTATTTCAATCATATTGAATGCCTCATGTATTGAGGAAGATTTGATTGGAATTGATTAGGTCATGATTGGTTTCTTTCCAAGAGTAAATAGACTGAATTGTCAATTGTTATGTGAATTCAATTGCTACAGGAAGCAGGGTCTCAGTTGATCTCTTTATTTCATGAGCCTATAATGAATAGACTTGCTATCTGAGCAAGAACCTTTTCAACTCATTGTTTTCTTGAGAGTTTTACTATGAGCTTTATCTTCTAGTTTGAAGTTGTCTGAGGTGTTCGGATATTCCAAAAATAGAGTGTTATGTTATTGATTGTTTCTTGATTGAGATAGATACAACAGACATAGATAATTTACCTATTTTCGACACATATAGTGTAACAAATCTATTGATTACGAATCTCGGATTGATATGTAAATGAGTGAAATATACTAAACATATATGCACACCAACAAGGATTATCAAAGGGAGTGAGGGAATCACCCTCAATGGAGTCGCTAGGTAAGATTCATAAGATAAAGGCTTTGAGGGAAAGGCTTACCAAAAAAGTGTCATTGAAGAATATTCACTCAGTGTTACATGAGAACAACGCCCAAAATGTTATCGCGCAATCTATACTTTCCCAAAGTCTAAAGGTAAGTATGTTTGTATTGGCGTAACACAAAGGTAACCCTATCAATGTCACCCCAATAGGGTACCTCTTTTTCTTTAGGAGGAGGAAAACCTCACTCCAAGGGAGACATCCCAAGACCTAGTTGGTTGATGAAGGGTAAAAAGACACGGTGAAAACCCACCCCTCTCTCTAGGTCACTCAACAGAATAAGTCACTTGGGTAAAGTTTAAAGGGAGAAGGGAAAGTGAATGTGTGTTTGTACCTTCCATTTACCAATTAAACATCAAAGGTTAGTAGAAAAAATTATAATCAATGACTTCTTAAACAAATTATGTGTTGCCAGAACAAGTTACGATACAATAAAGATGAGATTAGAGTTGCAACAATGTATCTTGAAGATTGCGAGTTATGATGACAAGGAAAAGATACAAGGGTCTTGCAAACTTGATAATGCTTTGTCACTCACAATTTTCAAGATAAATACATTTCAATAAATGTCTTAAAAATGGGTTGTCAAAGTGTTTATAACAACAAAAATTTAATATCTATGATAGCAACAAACCACCTCAGAAAAAAAGTACTTTTCTAAGGAAATAACACACACTTTTAGCACTTAATGATAGAAATTTGTCTAGCACAAGTTTCTGGGAAGTTTGTTGTTAGCATGCGTTGATAACGACTGCAGAATGTGGTTGTAGAAACAGTTACAACAACAACAAGGTTATTCATAACAGCTTCAGAAATGCACCTTTAGAATAGTAGCAAAGGTAGCTTAAAGCCTCAAAGTGATAGTTCTTTGGCTTGTGCAATTTCTGGGTTAGTTTACTTAGTTAATAGGCTTGATAAGTCTGCTAAGAAGAGGCTATAACAATGATGCCAGCAACAACATACTTAGTGGTTAGTAATTTATACTAAGTTAGTAAATATGGTAGAGTATTAAGTGGAAGAATTTGAGTTGAGGTTGGTAGTCTTGTCAAGAAGTAAGAAAAGAGGACTAGTGCCTTTCAAGGTTAAATGGATTCAAGGAGGGAGGCTTCTTCTAAGGCTGAAAAATTAATGATGATACACAAAATTATAAGAGGGAAAAAGTCTAGGAGGAGTAGTAACTTAAGTCCTCCTAGAATTTTACCTCAAGAGACAAAGTGTTAGGGTGTAGGCACTTCTAGGCCCTAGTGTGTTGCTCTCCTTAGCCTTTTTATGGAGTAGAACTTATGCAAAAATAACCAAATGCAAACCCTTAGATTGCTAGAAATTTAGGGCTCTAGGGTTTCACTAGTTACTAGATCAATTTAGTGAAAATCTTGGCAAATAAAAAGTAAGAAAGTAGCAACTTAAGTTTCTTACTTCAAGCATTAAATAGACCTTGCAATTTCATAATCTTGTATGAGAAAAAAAAGCATACAATAAATCATTCACTAGATGAAAAAAATGCAGATTTCACTTACTTGCACCAAGAATAATCATGAGAATACCATGCAAGATCACCATAAAACTTCAAAAATTGATCCAAGTTGCAAACATGAGCCTTAAACAAGAGTGGTGCCTCACAATTTCAGCCAATAACCCTAATAGGGCACAAATTTTAGACCTCTTGTCTCCAATGACAAGTTATGATGAAAATGAATGTGACTTTATGTTTATTTATACCAAATTAGGTCCTAAATTAATTTAATTTCAAAACTATTGGGCCGACTTGGCCAATTTGTTACAAAAATTAAATTTTGACTAAATTAAATAAATTTGCATCTAAAATATCCTTCAAGGGTGACGTCATGCCTATCTAAGGTGATGTTGAGCCTCATAGAATTGACAAAGGAAAGTGGAATTCTTGGCCTACAGAGGCCTAAAATCATGCCCACGTGTGCCACATGTTGATTAAGGTTGGTTGTCATTGATGTCAACCCTTGAAGAAAGCCCCACAGCACAAAGGTTTGTGTAATGGACCCAAGATTGTTTGATGTAAATATGACTCGTTACTGTCTTTTCATGGTTGATAAGAAGTAAATATGGATGAACTCCAAAGTGTTCCCCTTATGGTGAAAGCCCTCACGAGAAGACGCTTTGTGGAGTAAGAGAACCCATGCTTAATTGTGGAATAATGAGATGAAGGATAATGAATTTGTCATGTAAAATATCTTAGATGGATAGTGCTTGTCATTCCATTTCTGGTGGTATGTGGAACATCACATAACTTCTCACAGTTTGAGAGTTATGGCCTTACGAAGTTGGACGACCCTCATATGTCATCTAGGAGCCCCAAAAGGTCAAAGTAGTCAAAGTGGTTTAAGGGATTTTAAAAGGTAAATAATAAATTGAAGTAATGAGTGTATTATAATTCAAAGTGAATATAAAATAAATTATTTCAATAATAAATTTAATGGAGAAATTAGAAGTGGGTTAACCCTAAAATAAGGAAAGTGGGGCCAAGTGACCTAGAAGATGTTTTTAAGGAAGCTACTTGGAGAGTATAAATAAGAGGCAAGGCTCTCTAATTTTAATCACACTTGAGCATATTGAATATCTATAGCTGTCTGAGCTAACCAAGGATATCTAAGCCAAAATTTTGAGGGAAGGTGAAGAAAAGAAGGACAAAATGCAAGGAAGGATAAATTCTTTTGATGGTGCTTTCTAAGGTATGTTATTTACAGGGCATCTCACCATTTGCGCTATAACTTGTTTTATATAATGATTCAGACCGTGAAATTTCTATGCCATTGAGTAAACATATACAAGTATCTATGGTAAAAAATTCATCTTGTGGGTCATTTTATTTTTAGAGTTACACTCCGTGGAAAATAGGGTTTGTGGCTAGTCCTGAAACTAGTCAAAAACAAGTGTTTCGGGTAAAAATGTCATAAATTCTTCATAACAGATCCAAATTCCTTGAAACCAAATGTTTTGATTAGGGTACCATCTGGAGTATTCTTTATAACATTTTCATATCAATTCAACAAATATTTCGTGCGGCGCATGCTCTACAAGGTCACTCTCTAGAATAAGCCAAAATTTAGCAAGGTATGCCATTTTTGCTATAACTCCTTTTCTGAGAGGTTCCAAGTACTGAAACATGGAGGAATTGCATAAAACACACTGAAGAACATTTTTTATCAATTTCATATCTTTATACATTACAGGTACAAAGTTATGATTACTTCAAGTTAGGGTTGTTGACTAATCCAAAACTAGGCATGTGAGACTAAAGAAAAGTTTGATGAAAATGTTAGTCTCTTGTTGTTGAAGTTAAGGAA
>ML802193.1:52952-80855 GCA_009831015.1 Picea engelmannii | reverse complement strand
TCATGCAACAACAACAAGTATTCCCTCTAGGGGTTCATAAGTCACATGGATCATAGCATGTAAGTCACATCCAATAATTAAATTACCCAAACATGTGCATCAAACCCCCCTTTACCCAGAAAAATACTCATATACCTTATGCAATTTGATAAGTTAGGTTTGGAGAAGGTATCTGGCTCACCTCTCTTAAGTTCGAGGTGTTTCCAAGGTGGGATATAGTCCAATTCATGTAAGTATATGAGGTGGCATGGAGTAAATATTTGCACATGGGGTGCATGTAATAACAGGAAAATGTAAAGTCTTACATGCGGGTGCCTTTGTAGAGGGCGAGCTACACCTTGTCATGAATAAAATTGTTTCCTAACCCATTCATTTGCTTTTACTCTTAGATTTATTTCTTTTGATATTTTTCTCTTGTTCTTCAAGGAAATAGTTGAGGGTCATTGTCCTGGCTTGATGACTAGAGGTGAGAACATTATCCACAAACATTTCACGGAAATGAGAAGGTTGGCTCATGATGAGACCCTCTTTCTCTTAGATATTCCACCAAGAACCACTAACCTAGCTTGGTGACCAGATAGGTGGTAGTTTCATACCACTACATTCCCATGGTCATAATAGGTTGGCTCATGATGAAACCTCCTATCCATCAACTAGTACCTTGAGTGTTTATGTTATCTTATGGGTCCCTTTTTCTTATGGAGAATATTTTCATTTATTTTTTGGGGATCCCTGGGAAAAGCATATCAAAGGTTTCAACATTAGATTTTAACTCTTACCAGGTACCTTTACCCTTTGTGCCTTTAGCCCATTTTTCCCAGAAAGTAAGGTACAACCCTTCCTAGTGTAGCCAATCCCAATGCCCAAACAAGGATAAGGGAGATGAAAGGAATAAATATGGAAAGTGATAAGTATGGAGGGAATGGATGATGAATTTTCACAAATCCCCACAATAAGAACCCATCCTAAAGGGAAATCAATTTACTAGGGCACCATGTCACCCTTCCAGGAATGAATGAGGCAAAGAGCATAATTTCCAAGAAAATGTCATGAAATGAAGAAGGATCCAATACAACATAGTCAAGTTCTTCAAAAATCAGAGTGATACATACCATGATACCCAGACTCATTACCTCATGGAGCAAGACTCACTGCTACTTCAGTCTTCAGGAATAGGCTAGTGCGATGGATATTGTTGTTGGTGATAAGAGGACAACACTGAAGAAAAGAGGGGCCCTCCAGGGCCATGCTCAAGTCGTTTGGCTCTCAATACTCCATGTATAGGACCTGTGGGACTCGAGACGTGATTTCCTTAGTTATCCCTAGGTTAGGGGATAAAATCAAGTATTCATGAGGTGTGTGGAGCCAACTATTATTAGGTGAGTGGGAAGCGTTTTCATAGAGCTATTGGGTGAGTGGGACACGTGTTGATGGAGTTCATCATCTCCTTACAAACGGAGTTACTGGAGTTACTAGGATGTGTGTTCATGGATTTTTTCGTCTCCTTACCAGCGGAGTTATTGGGACACATGTTGGGATGCGTGTTCATGGAGTGCGTCCTCTCCTTCCCATGTAAGGTTTCATCGGTGTGTGGTACGAGTTGAACAAGTATCTTAGGTATTATAAAATTGGAAAATTGGGACCCGTTCATTTCAAGCCATAAGACATCAAGTAAGTTAGTGAGGCAATTGGTGGATGGATTTATATCTTTACCAATGATAGTTTTTTAGGTTATTTGGATTGGAGGGTGGTTTTTATATTTCCTTCCCTTCATGCAAGTTGTCGTCCGATCTTATGGAATTAATGATACAAACTATTCCAAATATACGGTTAGGGTTTAGATAGATTTGAGAGGTTATTTAGAACCATGAAGAGTCATTTCAATGGAAAGTATTTAGGTTATTTGGATTGGAAGGTGGTTTTTATCTTTCCTTCCCTTCACATAGGTTATAGTCTAAGATTATGAAATTAATGGTACAAACTATCCCAGATCTATGGTTAGGGTTTAGATAGATTTAAGAGTTTATTTATAACCATGATGAAGAGTCATTTCAATGGATTCATTCCATTACAAATAACAAAGCATGATAAAGGTAGGATTTGCAGGTGGGTTTACGTTCTGTGATATCATTAGTGTTCTCACTATTTTGTATATGTATTCTATATTGTACACCATTTTTTTAGTTATATAATGCAGTACTTTCCCTGAGTTCATTATGGTCTCCCAATTCATTACGGTTTTATGAGCTGACATTCTATTTGATTTTTATATATAATAACAATAAGAGCTAAGCTAATATAGAGTTCATCTTAGTTGTTAATGGGAGAAAAATAAGGTTGACATATGTTGGCCTCTAAGCCCTCAACTTCGCTAAATCAAGATCAAAATGATTTGGATAGTACTTTACCAAATTCTCTTGACAAAAAAATAACAATTTTCGCATCTAATTAACTTTACTTCATAAGCTTATGTTTTCTATTTAATTAGGTTTACTTCATACGTTGATTTAATTATGTTTATTTCATAACAGTGTATTTGATTTATACATATAATAAACATAAGAAATAAAGTTAATATGGAATTCGTCTTAGTTGTTACTAGGTGTAGAAGAATGTCAAGAGCCATCATCGAGCATGGAGTTGCCTCTAAGCCTTGAGCTTCATCGGCTCAAGATCACAACAACTTGGATAGTATTGTCCAAATACGTTTATTAGGTTTACTTCATATGCTATTGGTATATCCCCAAATTCATTCACTTGTTAAGTGAATTTTAGATGAAATTCACTTGTTAAGTATGCTTTTAAGTATGCTTTTAGAAGAAGTTGTGATTCATATCATGCAGTGGCTTATTATGACCCTCCCCATGAAGCAAGGCCTAAGCAATGCTTCACAGTAAAGTGTTCATCATCTAATCCGCTTGAGAAAACTAAAAAGGTATTTATTTGCTTCTATTGATATGTATTGCATAAGTTAGTGTAGTTATGTGCTCCTTTCAATATGTATAGCATGAGTTAGTACCATTATGTTATGTGAGATTATTTAGTTTTTTAATGTTTCTGTATAGGGTGATTCCTATCGACGTTCACCATCCATTATTAATGTGGATGTACTAATTTAAGCTTATTCTATTCATATCGATCGACTTTTCTTGGAATTATTTGATGTGCTTAAAGTTTAGATGATAATGAGATCCAAACATTATAGCACATATTTGAGCACATTTAAACCAAGGATAACGCTCGTGCACTATAAAGCTAACATTGAATTAAAGTAAAGCTGACATTAAAGTGGTGTAATTTTAAATTAAGTTGAATTTTAAAATGATTTTTTTGGTCTTTCCTTGCTTGTGATTATATATATATATATAATTAAAATTTTGAATTAGTGATTTATAAACGACATACGAACTAGATTAGTTCATACCCATATGAATATTATCATTACATAAAATATATAAATTTAAATATTATAATTGGATATAAAAATAATGTTATAATTGTATACAAAATCCTATATATTTGTTATATATATAGATTAATATTTTATGTTATTATTTTATATATTTTAATTTTTTTAAATGTAAAATTGTATAAATGTTACTATATAAAATTATGAAAATATAAATATGCAATTTAATAAAATAAATATTATGTAATAATATATTTAAAATGTTAACACAAATATATTTGCTCCATTTCATAAGTATCACTAAGTTTGAGGTCTTAAGGGTAGTTGAATCATGCTCCTAATGTAATGATATAAAGATTTAACTTATCAAATGCTAAGATTTGTGTAAAATTGAAAACATATTTAAGAGGAAATGTAAATGCTTCTTGTGGTCATATTTACTTGTTTTGGGTGTATGAAATCTTTGTCAATTTAGTATCGGTATGTTTTGTTTTAGGTCATTTACATGAAGGTTATTAAAAATATATATATATTGAAAAACTATTGTAATGATTAAAATGTTTGATATGAAATTTTATTATAATAGGGTTTTATCTCTTTGTTTGAATCTCTTAAAACATATAATCTCTCATGTTGATCGAGTATGCATAGATTAGTTAGTTGGGTGATTAGTTGATTTGTTTTTTTTTTTTCTATTTATTAAAATTTTTTAGGTAGTTTTTAGTTTTTTTGTGTTTTTCCTCATATTTGTCTATGTTTATCAAATTAACATGGTATTAGAGAAAGTTCATAAGACTTTTCACATGGTGGAGAGAAGATAGATCATTGATCCAGATATATTGTGGAAGATATACATCTGAGGAACTGAGATCTGTAGAAAAAATGGAAGAACCAAAGCCAAGTTTCAGTAAGTTGAGGGTTTCAAAGGAACAAACCTTAATGAGTTCCATAAGGAGGAGAATTGGAGTTTTCCTTTTTAACTTGGAAAATTATTTTGTTTTATTCCAAGTTAAATAGTTCTCTTAAAAAAAGGAGGGTGGTGATTTTGGATTAAAAGAAAAGGACAAAGGTAAAAAGTGGATAAATAAGCAAATAATATTCACACATTTTCTTTGATTTATTTTTAATGGATTCAATAGGTAATCCAGGGCCAACAAAGAGACAAGTTCTTGTTGGAAAGAACCATGAACTCTAGTCTCTAAGGATGAAAACCTTCCTACAAGTCTAGGATGTTGGGAAACATTGGACATTGGGTTCTTAGAGCCTGATCAAACAACTTTGTAGGCCATGAATAATGGCCAAAGAAATCAGCTTGGAAATTGAGGAAAAAGGAGAACAAGGCCAAGCTTGAAACCCTACAAAGTGAATACTATGAATCTTCAAACCCTAAGGAGAGTGTTTGAAACCTTAAAGATGAAAGAGGCGGACAACATTAAATAGTTCATGACCAGAGTGATGGGAGTTGTGAATCAACTCAGGATTCATGGAGAGAATATTGAAGATAATAAAGTTGTTGAAAAAGTTCTCATAAGTCTACCTAATAAATTTGAAATGGTTTTCATTTCCATAGAAGAGTCCAAATATTTGTCTAAACTGACAGTCAAAGAATCGATGGGTTCTCTTTTGTCCCATGAATCAAGAATTATCATGGAAGAGGAAAACTTGAAACATGCCTTCAATACTCGGGCATTCATTTTTATAGGTAGAGGATGAGGAAAGAAAGAATGAGGCCAAAGAGGCAGAGTTAGTCATCAAGTAGAAGGAAAAAAAATACTGAAACAGTGAGAATAATCAAATCATCCTAAATACTCTTAAAATTAGAGGGAGGGAGGCATAAGATGGATAGACAAATCTAAATTCCAATGATACTGTTGTGGAAAATATGGTCAGTATGAAAGTGAATGCATAAATAAAAAATATGTAACAACCCCTGTCGTTACGACAACATGCGACGCCTAACAAGTGCAATTTTTTTTTTTTTTACAGGAAGGTAACAACGACAACAGTCAATCAACACAACTCGAAGAAAAACACAACACACGCAATTCAGGCAACAAAAAAACATAATGACCTAGCATACTAGCATATCAAGTAGCTAGAAGCAACATAAGACAACCAGTCAGACGAAAAATAGAAACAATTACATGCCCGTCCTACCCTGGAAGGTTAGGACCTCCAGGACACATAAGCAATGCTCAAGCCCAGGTTCTCATCGATTTTGACCATTTAAGGTCTCAAGGCTAGCGACTGTTCCGAGGACCAAGGAGGTGTCTATGTCCCTCCTGACACACACAAGATCACGCCTACTAAGCTAAAAGAGAAAATCAATCAACCAACCACAACAACTTCAATACCATTAACTAGAACCTTCCCGGTAAGCGAGATACAATCATAATAATGTTACAACAAGTACAACCTTACTTAATAAAACAACATCATCCACAGCAGGAGGCACACGATTCAAGTTAGGTTTGTACGTGGATGTCGATAAACGTGCGCAATGACCCAGTCATAAGGTGTCACATCCCCACATTGCGACCGAGGCGCTAGGGACCCACACGCAAACAAAATGATTCAAAACCTTCTACCAAACATAAAATCTAACCTGCCTAAAATCCGCTGGCACTAACATACATTGTTACTGAAGATGGTGTTTTAAAGTTGTAAATAAAAGAGAAAGTGTTGAAGGTGAAGAACTTGTAGTTTGTAAAATCATAGTCTAATTTTTATAAGTTTTTCTTATTCCATTTAAAAATTTCACATTAGAACAAGGTATATTAGATGCTTATACATATTACGAAACTGATATCAAATCGAAGAGTTCTATATAAGGTAAAGAAAATAACTATGACCAAACGTAATTTCTAGTAAGGTGAAGGACAAGGTTCTAAATTATCAAGGGGAAGGGGATGTGTCGAAAAGGAGATATTTATGTTGCAAACCCAACTTTTATAACCTTTTTCAATAGTAATTTAAACAGAAATTGTTGTATTAGACATCCAAAAATTATAAACATTGAGGGCCCATTATCTTTATATCAAATAGGAAAAACCAAATTAGGGTAGAGGCGAATAATCAGTATGTCACCCAAATGTAGATTTGGTTTATAAATCATTAACCACATTATGCAAGAAAACAAATTGGTGTTATCAATCTTAAATAAAATATTATAACTAATGTTTCTTCTTTTTAAAAGGGTGCTCATATACATATTATAGATCTAATACCAGTTTTGAAGAATTCGATATAGCAATAAAATCCCTGTGTAGTAATGATTGGAATTCAATGACAATAAACATAGCTGTGTAGTAATAATTGCAATTCAATAGCAAATAAATTTTCAGTTCTCTTCACTGCCAAAAACAAACCTTTCTAAATTCCAAAAATACTACCAGCTCTTAATCACTCCATAAATAAATAAAAACAAAACATTGTTAATTACATAATGTTGCCATTTCTTAACCACTCCATAATTAAACAAACAAAACATTGTTAATTACATAATGCTGCCAGTTCTTAACCACTCCATAATTAAACAAAACAAAACATTGATAATTACATAATGTTGTCAGTTCTTTACCACTCCATAATTAAATCTTCTAGGTGTTTATAGAACTCTGTAAAATAATAATAAACTCTGTGTAACTGCATCAAATCGTGGGGTGGTTATTAAAATCGTTGCACAGTTTTAAAATGGCATTGTAGTAAATTAAGGGTATAAACTCTCTGCATAATAAATCTCTTTACCATTAATTTTTAAATTATGTGTGAGTGAATTACGTGTATAAGATTTGATGCATTTCGCGCCATAGGATGCATCTGTTGGATCATGTTGTCATTGATTCCAATGGTTTGATTGATTGATGTCAAAGGATTGATGCCAAGTGATTAAATGATTGATTGATGTCAAATGGATTGATTGATAGGCTTGATTGACTGATTATTGATGTACAATGTATATGTATTGTCCTTGATGAGAATGATAGATGTCAAGTGGAAACCAATCGATGAAGATGGATCATTGATATGATGCATGGATGAAGATGGATCAATGGTTTGTCATTGATACATGATAAAGATGGATTCTTTGATATATGATGCATAGCTTGGTTGATGTAAATATTACTCATTATTTACTTGTCACGGTTGAAAAGAGGTACAAATGGATGAACTCCAAAGTGGTCCCCTTATGGTGAAAGCCTTCATGTGAAGATGCTTTGTGGTTGAGTTGTGGTTGAGAGAACCCATGCTTGTATGTGTAATAATGAGATGAAGATTAGTGATTTTGTTGGTGAAACTATCCTAGATGGATAGTTCGTGTCATGCCATTTCTAGTGGTATGTGGAACATCACATAACTCCTCATGGTTTGAGAGTAATGGCCTTATGAAGTTAGAGAAACCCCATGTGTTGGCTTGAAGCCCAAAATGGTCAAAGAAGTCAAAGTGCTTGAAAAGAAGAAATCATTATTTTAATGATAAAGTAAAGTGAAAAAATCAAGAATGATTATTTAAATATTAATTTAAAGTGACAAAATCAAGGAAGAATATTTAAATGACAAAGTAATGGAGAACTTTCTAATTATGGAAAGTGGTTAACCCTAAAATGAGGAAAATAGGTTAAGTGACCTAGAAATGGGTTAAGTGACCTAGAAGTGGGTTAAGTAACCTAGAGGATGAAAGTATAAATAAGACAGCAAGGGTCTCTTGCTAAAATCATCTTTGGAGAATCTATGGAGAGATTCTTGTGAGAATATATTTTGTAGAGTACACTTTTGTGAAGATCTCTTGAGCATGATTGAAGATCTATTCTTAGAGAGAGATTGTCTAGAGTATCCCATGAGTGCATCAAAGTCTTGACAATTCTGAGATCATGATGACAAAAGTCTCGGAAGTTCAGAAACCCTAGTTTCTGATGTATACGTGGGCTTCTTTGAGCCAGGGCGTGTACATACGCGGGATGAATGAGAGAAGGGCACGTACAATATATGAAGTCTTAAAGATCTGTGGTTGAGTTGATGACAGGCTCTTGGATGATGAAGTAGGTTCCAAATATGCATTCTATGGGCTCATATATTCCATAGAAACTCTGGTATGGTTGCATTATTTGTCTTGATGGATACTCTTGTTTGTTGTGAGGTAAATTCTTGAGGCATTCTTCATATGGCTGTTGTGATGTGGTATGTGTTGGTTGATGGAGTGATCAACACTCTTATGATTCAGTACTGATATGATGGCTATAGCATACTGGTTGTTTATACATGATTGAGTAGCATTCATATTGTATGGTTGAGAAGCATGAATAAGCTATTGGAGATATTGGATGTATTGTGAATGGTTGTGGTCAGTTTGGATAGTGAAAGATAGAAGAGAATATGATTGCAGATTGTACAGGATCTGAGTATGTGATGAAAAGGATAAACCATAATAGTTCAGAAGATATACACATGCTTCTGTATATATTGGTCGTGTACATACATAGGCTGTAGTGAGTTAGGGCATGTACATACGCGTGCTTCACTACCAACAGGTCGCGTACCAGTGACAGATTGACATATATTGAGGATTGTTGCCTCTTCTCAATTGGTGCTGAGGGTGTAAGCTAAGTCTTTCATTATAGAGCTGGTGCTCTTGTAGAGTTGTACTCTATTCAGTTGTTGCTGAAAAACCCCAAGGATTGTAGTCCGTAATAAAAAGAAAATTGTACATACATCTTGTTTTCTTTGTGTTCCTTGTGGGGATGAATTATTGATGATGTATGTTGCTGATATATGTTGTTGATATATGTTCACATCTAACTAGTTATAAATGGCATCAATGAGTAAAGAGTAAATGTTGAATACTAACTAATGAGTTTTGTGTAAAAGGGAAGTTTTGGGATAAAGAGCCCCAAAATCATTCACCACCCCCCCCCCCCAAGTGTAGTAAGTGTGTCCAACAATTGGTATCAGAGAATGCCTTCACTACAAGCCTTAACAAGCTTGAAGGAGATCCATAGACACACAAATGGATGATTAGGTTCCAATCCTTGATGAGGAAAACTATTCTACTTGGAGAATAGAGATGAGATTACATATTAAGACAATGGGAGCAGCGATTTGGAAGGCAACCATTGGTGGATTAGTTCCTTTGAAGAACAAGTCAAAGTTTGCATCTCAAAGGTAAGGAAAGAAGAATGATACATTGGCTCTCAAGACCATTCTTAGTGGACTCTCAAGCCCTATAAAAGAGAGCATGGGACAATGCACTTCCACCAAGGATCTATGGCTAAATCTAGAGGAGACATATGAAAGCAAGAAGGACAAGGAAGATATTGAAGACCACTCCATCAAGATTATCAAAGGTAAAGAATCTTCAAAAACCCTTGATTGTATTATTTCAAAATGTGATATTGAAAACATTTCAAGTGAAGATAGCATAGAGGAAGATATCAAAAGTATTTCAAATGAAGGTAAATAATCTCCAAAGACTCTTGATTGCAATGATTAAAAATGTGATGATATTGAATTCTTCTCAAGTGAAGAAGAAGATCTAGAAACAGTTTGTGTAAATTTTGATGGTAGTTATCCTATGGAAAGAATAGAATAACATCTATTAGAACATCGAAAAGAAGTTGAAGAGGGTTTATATATATATAGTAGTGATCATTATGATACACACTATAACTATATTTCGGATAACACTAAGAAGTTTCTTAGGAGGAATCAAAGGAACATATTGAATTTAAAGGGAATGCTCAAAGAACAATATGAGAGAAATAAGACTAAATTAGAAGAAATGGAAGAAGAGATCACAAGATTAAAGAATGAAAAATAAGATATGAAGGTATATGATGAGATTAGCAAAAATTTTGAAACTATTTTCCATCTCAAGACCCAAATTGAAGAAGCCAAAACGATAGAGGAACTATTAAAGAATCAAATAAATGAAAAGGAAGAGTCATGTTGTAAGTTAGAAGCTGAAGTTGTTGACCTTAGAAAGAAGGTAGATAAGTCAAACAAATTCTTGAATAGCTCACAAATCTTGGATGAGATCTTGGAAAGTCAAAGATCACCATATGATAAATCGGGTCTTAGATACAAATAAGAAGCTACACATACTGAAGCAAGAACCTCAAAGAATAATGAGGTAAGTCCATCAAATAAGGAAGACAATGTTGCAAAACAACCATCTACACAAGGCAAAGAAAATTTCAAAAGAAGAAAGAAACGAAGACATCAAGAAGCTATCTTTGAGACACCAAAGCAAAGGTATGAAAGTTTTTTTCATGGGCATTGTTATTCATGTAATGAATATGGTCACAAATAGTTTGAATGTAGAGCTTATGAAAGGAGATATAACAGAATATTTTATAACACCATAAGGTGTTGGAGATGTGATCAAGTAGGACATATTGTTGTTCATTGTAACACCATGAGATGATACAGTTGTAGTGGATTTGGCCACAAATCCCAGGAGTGTTGGAACACAAGAAGAAGTTCTATGATGTGGACTTCATATAGCATGACTAGAAGAAGGAATGAAGTAAGGAAGGGAGACATGTTTGAAAATATGGAAGCTCAGAGCTCGAGTTCTGAGAAGCAAGGACACCTTCAGAAGTGGGTGAAAAAGACTGAGCATCCAGAATAGAATGGAAGCCTTAAGGGAAGCTCCAGTAAGTCATATATTGAAGAATACACGGGTGACTGGTATCAGTCGTGTACATATGCAGGTTGGCCTTGAATGTCACGTACATACGTGAGTTGTATGTGCAACAGGCCACTTATATATGGTAAAGCCTTGGGGAAAAGGCAATGCACATGGGTTGCATCTTGATGTGATGGTATAACACTCTGTTGTAGGGTATGACATTATTTGTTGCAGGTTCTGACACTGTTTGTTGTAGGTTTTCATGATTCTATATTGGATTATGTAATGTGATGATAAAAATAATGAAAGGCCATCTTGGATGCATGGGACTAACCCATGAGTATGGATTGATGCACTTTCTATTGAAGAACAATGCTGGTTATGGCAGTGAATTTATGATGCTAGCTAGAGATGTCATTGATCTATTGAAGCATACTACTAGCACACATGTTATTGGATGCTTAGTATTTGCTGTAGTGAATGAAGGATTGACGATAATCTATTGATGAACATGACCGGTACATATTTTGAGTTTCATTGATATATCCTATGATGAAAGCTTACTATTGGATATCTTGGTGGATGCATTTGGCATATGAATGGCCTACATATTGGGACATGTAGTTGGTGAGTTAATGATGTGGTGATACATGTTGATATGCATGTTTGGTACACTCATAGATGGCATACACTTGATGATAGTACACCATTGGTATTACTTGATTAGCACAACAATTGGTATATGTTTGAGATACCTGGTTATGGTACAAGGTGGAGACATATCATGAGTGATATGACACTTGTTTGACATGTTGATAGAGGCATATGGTTGATACATTCCATGGATGATATCTTTTGGCACATTATTTGATGTTTATGTACATGGTTGATGTACATGGGTGTTGTGCATGATGGGCACATTTTGGTACATGATGTACTTGGTTGACATTTTGTTCATGATTCTCTATTTTTATGTTGACATATCTTTCGTTTCATGATGTATGGTATGGCACAAGTTTGATGCATGGACAAGTCCAAGGATCGTCATTGAAAGAGAAGTTAATCTATGATCTGGTTGAGCAGTAGAAATTGCACGTTGATAATATTATAGAGGAGATAGGGGGAGACATACTCATAGGGGGATTCATTCTTCTTCCCATGATTCTAGGAGGAAATATTTATCAAATGCATACCTATAAAAGAGCCCTATATTTGAAGAAAGAGCACAGAGGCATAATTCCAGGGGGAGCGATGGTCACAGGGGGGGTATGAGAGATGTATATTTAGCATTACATATGAGTGATATCTCTTGTTCAAAAGGGGAGAGATTATTCAGAGGAATATCAAAAGCATTCAAGCAGGGGGAGCAGCCCCAAGAGGAGAATGGCCCTTTTCCATTGATGTCAAAGGGGGAGAAATGGTCACATTGATGTGATTGATGTTTAGTAATGGGGAGAGATAGTAATATTGATATATTTGATGAATATTGGTGTAGAATATGCCTTGTCTACATGTTGACATAAATGATTGGTGTTGACATCAATGTTGGTATTTCCATCAATGCCAAAGGGGTAGATTGTTGGATCATGTTGTCATTGATGCCAATGGTTTGATTGATTGATGACAAGTGATTAAATGATTGATTGATGTCAAATGGATTGATTGATAGGCTTGATTGATTGATGATTGATGTACAATGTATATGTATTGTTCTTGATGAGAATGATAGATGTGAAGTGGAAACCAATCGGTGAAGATGGATCATTGATATGAGGCATAGATGAAGATGGATCAAGGGTTTGTCATTGATACATGATGAAGATGGATTCTTTGATATATGATGCATAGTTTGGTTGATGTAAATATGACTCATTATTTCCTTATCATGGTTGAAAAGAAGTACAACTCGATGAACTCCAAAGTGGTCCCCTTATGGTGAAAGTCCTCATGGGAAGACGCTTTGTGGTTGAGAGAACCCATGCTTGTATGTGGAATAATGAGATGAAGATCAATGATTTTGTTGGTGAAACTATCCTAGATGGATAGTGATTTTCATTCCATTTCCGGTGGTATGTGGAACGTCACATAAATCCTCACGATTTGAGAGTAATGGCCTTATGAAGTTGGAGAAACCCCATGTGTTGGCTTCAAGCCCCAAATGGTCAAAGAAGTCAAAGTGCTTGAAAAGAAGAAATCATTATTTTAATTATAAAGTAAAGTGAAAAAATCAAGAATGATATTTTAAATATTAATTTAAAGTGACAAAATCAAGGAGGAATAGTTAAATGATAAAGTAATGGAGAACTTTCTAATTATGGAAAGTGGTTAACCCTAAAATGAGGAAAATAGGTTAAGTTACCTAGAAATGCATTAAGTGACCTAGAAGTGGGTTAATTAAACTATATAATTAAAGTATAAATAAGATAGCAAGGGTCTCTTAGTAAAATCATCTTTGGTGAATCTATGGAGAGCTTCTTGTGAGAATATCTTTTGTAGAGTACACTTTTGTGAAGATCTCTTGAGCATGATTGAAGATATATTATGAGAGAAAGATTGTCTGGAGGATCCCATGAGTGCATCAAAGTCTTAGAAAGTCTAAGGTCATGACAAAAAAAGTCTCGGAAGTTCAGAAACCCTAGTTTATGAGGTATATGTGGGCTGCTTTGAGCCAAGGTGCGTACATACACGAGATGAATGAGGACAGGGCACATACATTGGATGAGGTCTTAAATATATGTGGTTGAGCTGATGACAGCCTCTTAGATGATGAAGCAGGTTCCAAATCTGTATTCTATGGGATCATATCTGCCATAGAAACTCTAGTATGGTTTCATTATTTGTCTTGATGGATACTCTTGTTTTTTGTGAGGTAAATGCTTGAGGCATTCTTGGTATGGATGTTGTGATGTCGTATGTGTTAGTTGATGGAGTGATCAACACTCTTATGATTTAGTATTGATGTGATGGTTATAGCATATTGGTTGTTTATACATGATTGAGTAGCATTCATATTGTATGGTTCAGAAGCACGAATAAGCTATTGGAGAGCTTGGATGTATTGTGACTGGTTGTGGTCAGTTTGGACAGTGAAAGACAGAAGAGAATATGATTGTAGGTTGCAGAGGATATGACTATGTGATGAAAAGGATAAAGCCTAATAGCTTAGAAGGTATACGGATGATGTTGTATATACTAGCCGCGTACATTCATGGGTTGTAGTGAGTTAGGGCATGTACATATGCGTGCTTCACTACCGACAGGTCGCGTACCTATGATAGATTGACATCTATTGAGGATTGTTGCCTCTTCGAAATTGGTGCTGAGGGTGTAAGATGAGTCTTGCATTATAGAGATGGTGCTCTTGTAGAGTTGTACTCTATTCAGTTGTTGCTAAAAAACCCCAAGGATTGTAGTCTATAATAAAAAGAAAACTGTACATACATCTTGTGTTCTTTGTGTTCCTTGTGGTGATGACTTATTGATGATGTATGTTGTTGATATATGTTGCTGATATATGTTCACATCTAACTGGTTATAAATGACAACAATGAGTAATGAGTAAATGTTGAATACTAACTAATGAGTTTTGTGTAGGAGGGAAGTTTTGGGATAAATATCCCCACACTCATTCACCCCCCCCCCAACCCCCTCTAAGTGTGGTAAGTGTGTCCAACAACATCGACAAACTAATGACCTTTCGTCATTCTGCACCTTCCAGTATAAACTAAATAGGTTTCTTTCTTTTCAGTAATTATTTCCCCAGGAAAGAACTGCTACGACCTACACCATTATGAAAAAGCAATGTGAAATAATCCTTGGTTCAAGTGCGCTAGAATTTCCACCCAAAATATTTGTTACTATTTAGTTATATGAAACCATTGACTAAACTACCTATCAAGTATCCATGTCGTCAATCAATAGAGAAATTAATCATAGTAGAGTTGACAAACAACTTTCCAATATTATAAGCATTGGTTTGGACCTAGGCGTGGCTTCTCTAATGAGGCATGGGAATGGGCATGTTCTGTTTATTCTCTGATATGTACTCTTCCCTATCTGGGCTCGGTTCGTTGGATTATTTGAATCTTTGATAGTTGGAGATTCTCGGGTGGTATCAACTCACTGTGCATTTTATAAAAATCACTTTGTTGTATTTAAGGGTAAATAAAAACTTCACATGGCCTTCATCTCCCTGAAAATGTCCTCCATGTTTGAATACTGAAACAAAACAACATGTTCTAAGAAAAAAAATCATGTGCAATGTAATGATGAAAAGGGTAGCCCAATTCTCTATATAGACATCATCCACTGTGGCTTTTTAAGCTTTTTCTTCAATCTAATTTTTACTTTTTGTTTTCCTTCATTAAACCACTACCAGTTCGTTTACCCTGATTGGATTTTTACATTTTACTCAAATACCAGGTCAATCATCTTCGAAAGATGCCCTGCTTATGGTGTGGTAAGTTTTTTCACAATCGCCATGAATGGTGGCTTGACAATATATACCATCTCTTTTTAGCAATAAAATAATTTCAACCTTCACTTCTCCCTGAATTTTCAACCCTATTGTTCTTCCTGAGAGAAAGATTTGGGAATGGAAAATCGTGGTAATTATTTTCAGTTTATTTATCACAATCATATTGCGAAGTTTCTACAGTTAGTTTCTTCATCATAATCATAGTGCGAAGTTTCTACAGTTGGATAGTGTACGATTAGCAGTATTATGTTGATGTCATATTTATATTATTCTTCTTATTCTTATTTGTACTCAGAATTTGTAGATTAAAACTGTTGGGAGGGATGATCAATTTTCAATACCTGAATTCACATACAAAATTCATTATCCAACTTACTAAAGGTTATGGATCCACTTCTCAAATCGGTGCAGGAATCAGAGGTATATTAAGCTCAAGAGCATCTCATAATTATGATACTAATAAATCACAACATAATGATATAATCAATTCTCAGCTATAATTTACTGAAAAAAATACAACCAAATAATAATATCACTTATTTACTATATAGTTAACTGAAGAATAGAATTACAAACTGAATAAAATCTTAGATTTGAAGAATTACTATGAACAGATAAAACAGTGTCAATGGGAATGCTTCATCATCATTTTAATCTCATACACGGGATAATTTGACTGAAATATAACAAAATTGAAATACGCATACCGAAACTGAGGCAATGATCCCGTAGACATTATCCCGCATGTTTGCTCCGTCTAGATCCCGCTTGTCGAGCGATGAGACCTCACTGGTACCTCCTAGCCAACGCTAGGGGTACTCCTCTTCCCCCTAAGCTCCCCAAGCCACAAAGGGGCCACACACACAATACCATAGAATGTTATCTTCTAGCTCACCTCGCAAGGTCGAGCTACCACTTTTTACCCAAGCTAAGTATCCAAACTCCCACAAGAGAAAACTCAGTCAAGATAAAATTTCGGCAGTGTAACGTTACATTAGACAAAATTTGATCCACACTCCCCCTCTGCCATCCTTTTTATAGATTTTTCTTAGTCATTAGTTTCCCAAAACCCTCATAAGATTATTTTTTTCATTTAATTAATTTCGAAAAACCTCCCCCATATACATGTCGCCAGGTCCCCTAGTTGCACCAGAAAATCAATTTTATTAATTAATTATTTTTTTCTATTTCCCTCACCCACCTAAAAGCATTCCTAAAAACGCTCCTCAGTGTCCCATTGTTCCCTTACAATTCTTAAATGAATTACGCCTTACTTAAATCCTAGTTGATTTCATAAATAAAAAGTTCCAAAGGCTAGATTCCTTACTAAGTTAGACATTCCCCTTTTTCTTTAAGTTTTCCCTTTTCTTTAAGTTTCCCTTTTTCTTAAAGCTTACCCTTTTTATAACTAAGTTCAAAATTAGTAGGTTTAGACAAAAACAACCAATACCCCTTTTATTAAATAAACATTTATTAAAATTTCCACTTTAATTATTAATGCTTGAATTTTCTTTACCCCCTTCCTGTTATATGTCTAATTAGTTTTTCTTTGTTCTAAGGTTCTACTCAGACATAGGTTTTCAATTCAATAGGCTTGGCGACATTTCTTAAGGGAAAAATTAGTTATTAAACTTTAGTTATCACATCATTCATTTTAAGGCCGACCAAGTCCTAAGGAGGCATAGTTTTCTAGGCACTAGGTTTATTAACTTACCAGTTAAAATTGCGGCATGCCCTTTACGACGCACTATGTGCTCCAAGGGTGCCACTCACCTCTTTCTATTTTCTTTGCACGACATTCCCTTCAAGATGCACTACGTGCTCCAAGGGTACCACTCGCCTCTTGACTAAATTTGGTAGATTTCAAACCCTTAGAGTCAATACTCTATCAGGTGTTATTGTGGGAGACTAAGGGCCTCTAAGGAATAAGGACCCTGCCTTATTGCACACCCCTTAGAATCATCATGAGTGACTGTCAACGTTTTCCCTCAAGACATTGCGAGTCTCTCAAACTAGGTAATCATTAACCTACAGTTCGAGCCATGACAAGAGTGAAAGTAGCCTATGGCAGGGCTGCTGCCACACCTCTCCCTCAATGTCTCTAGTTGTCATGCATGACCCCTTTGCTCCAAATGTGAGTTTGTTCAGCAATCTATTGTCAGTCTGCATCCATCAACAAATCATGTCGGCAATAACAATCAATATCATAATATATAATCATATGTATATTTGTCACATCAACAACATTAAAATCCTAAAAATCCACTCCCTAACTCGATCTGGAGTCCTAGACATTTCCTCAATGCCTCGACATCCTCAACATCCAGATTCCTACACACTCAGGAGAACCTAGTCAATATCACCTATTAATGTAAACACAACAAAAATAACATATCATCAAGTCCACAATGTCTCATAATCATAATCAAAACAACCAATAGTATAAGGACCCGGATCACTTGCACACAAGTGTCCTCAAAGAATAAGTCTTCTCAATGTGCACAAGAGCAGGATGTTACACAATAATATTTGATCAAGGGAAGAGATAATATCTCCAAAATTGAAAAAGGGACATCTGAGAGAATATTCATTTCATGTCAAATCACTAAAGAAGATCACAACAAGGATCACTGGTTGTTGGACAATGGATGCAACAATAACATAGCAGGTAACAAAAAAAAAATTCTAGCATTGATAGCTCTATTCGATATAAAATTACTTTGGGAGATGATTATCATGTCAAGGCCTTAGGAAAAGGTGTTGTGTCAGTCTTAACCAAGAAAAATGAAAATAAATGCATTCTTGATATATTTTATGTACCCAATCTTAGACATAATATAATAATTATAGGACACTTGAGTAAAAATGGTTATGATGTCATATTAAAGGACTCCACATGCACTATCTTAGATAATCCACCTAGTAGAAGACTTGTTCCAAAGGTTTGAATGAAAAATAATATAATGTTCCCATTGAATATGAGAATTGTAAACATGTCACAATCATATGTATAAAAGGTCTCAAGAATAGATGAGACTTTGTTGTGGAATCTTATGTATGGTCACCTACCTTTTAGGAGTCTTAGTCTCTTTCAAAAACAATCAATGGTTAAGGGACTGCCTATATTGAATGAACAAACCAACCCTTGTAGAAGACACATTCTTGGAAAACATCAAAGATACTTTTCTAGTAGCCTCCTACATAACCTAAGAGCATCTAGAACTAGTTCACAAAGATCTATGTGTACACATGCAAACCTATTCCATTGGTGGAAGTTTTTATTTTCCAACATTCATTGATGATTTTAGCAGGAAATTTTGGGTATATTTCCTCAAAAACAAATATGATACACTAACAAAGTTCAA
The DNA here is from genome assembly GCA_009831015.1 of Picea engelmannii. Taxonomy (NCBI): domain Eukaryota; kingdom Viridiplantae; phylum Streptophyta; class Pinopsida; order Pinales; family Pinaceae; genus Picea; species Picea engelmannii. The sequence goes on along the minus strand of ML802193.1, from coordinate 61,977 downwards.
AGAATTTAAATTTGTAGAAGAAAAAATAGAGTGGAAAATATGTCAAAGTAGTCAGGTCAAATGGAGGAGGAAAATATGAATCAAAGGATTTTGAAAATTTTTATAGACAACAGGGAATTAAAAGGCAGTTCACCACCAGATATACTCCATATTACAATGGAGTGGTTGAAAGAAAGAATCATAAAATCATGAACATGGAAAGGAGCATGATCAAAGATAAAAAAATGTCTAATGATTTTTGGGATAAAGTTATTTCTTGTTCAGTATACATACTAAATATATTTCTAACAAAAAGTGTGAAATATAAGGTACCTCAAGAGGCATGGAGTGTCACAAAGTCAAGTGTCTCTCACTTCAGAATTTTTGGTTATATAGACTATGCACATGTCCCATAATAGATAAGAAGGAAACTTGATAACAGGAGTGAAAAATGCATTTTCATTGGGTACAGTGAACAGTCCAAAGCCTATAGACTATATAATCTAGTCACCAATAAAATTTTTGGGAGAAAAGATGTAAAATTATTGGAGGAAAAATCTTGGAGTGATCAAGAAAATGAAACAATGGAAATTCCAAATCCATTTCTCCAAAGAGATGAACATGTGGAAATCTTAGAACAACAAGTACCTCCACCAAAACATCCAAGTTTACAATTGCAAAGACAAGAAGAACAAACTAAAAATAGTTCTCCATCCAACAGTGAGTCAGTAGGTTCTATGAGAAATTAAAAAAAAAGGAACTTGAGGGAAATCCATGAGCAGTTGGATGACATGGATCAACAAGCTCACTTTTTCTTATTTTCTTATCAGCCTACTTATATTGAAGAGGAAATGCAAGAATAACATTGGGTGTAGGCCATGAATGAAGAGGTTGAAGCTATTGAAAGGAATGATATATGGGACCATGTTGATCTCCCAACAAATAAAACCATAATTGGTGTTAAGTGGGTTTACAAGACAAAACAGAATGACAAAGGAAAGGTAGAGAAATATAAGGCAAGGCTATTTTACAAAGGGTTTTCTCAATAACTTGGTATTGACTATGGTGATACCTTTTCTCCAGTACCAAGGTTAGATACTACTAGAGGTTTTGATAGCCATTGCATCCTAGAACAAATGGCCATTTTACCATATGGATGTGAAGTCATCCTTTTTAAATGGAAATTTATAAGAAGAGGTGTATGTATTGTTGGATTACTGAGAGGAGGGGTGAATCAGTAATAGCGTAATTATAATCCTTTTTTCTTCAAATAAGCCAAGTGTTATATCAATTTAGAATTATCAGCCAGTAATGAGCAATAAGAAATGAACAATCACACACATACATAGTACACCAGTGTTTTACATGGAAACCCAAATCGAGAGAAAACCACAGAATGTTTTTTCTTATATGTCTTGAAGAATTAAATTCATTGGAAGCACCAACTTCCTTTGTTTACTAGCTACAACTGGAAGGAGGCTCCAACCCCCTAGTTTCTTAGGCTACAACCTCAGGGAAGCTCCAACTCCCCAATTCTCTGGCTACAACCACCTATGTTCTCCAGCTACAACAGGAAGGTGGCTACAACCACATGTCCTTACCCCGTCTAACCGCCCTGAAGTAGAAGTAGAATGATGGAACCATTGTCACACTATCACTATGAGATATACCACTGTAAACCTGTACCTATAAACCTAAAGCATGCATCAACCATGCATCAACCTGTACCTCAACCTGTAATCAACTTGTACCATAAACAAGTGCATCAACCATGCACCAACCTATACCATAAACAAGTGCATTAACCATGCACCAACCTATACCAAAAAATATGTAATCAACTTGCACCATAAACAAATGCAACCAACCATGTACCAAGTATGTACCAATCATGTGTCAAATACTCATCAACTATGACTCATCAATATGTATCAACATCATCAACTATACACCTCGTGTATGTGCCAACTCATCAACTACTTGTCTCAACCATGTACCCAGCTTGTACCTCAACCAAAATACCTCATCAATTTCATCATCCAAATATGATTTATAAATATGTAATAGACCTGGTGTATATGATCACATACTAGCAAGACTTCCTTAACTTTAAACAACAAGATACTAGCATTTACATCAAACTTTTCCTTAGTCTCACATGACTAGTTTTGGATTAGTCAACAACCCTAACTTGAAATAATCATATCTTTGTACCTGTAGTGAATAAAGATCTAAAAATGATATACAATTCTCTTCATTGTTTTTTATGCAATTTCTCCAGGTGTCACTACTTGGAACCTCTCAGAAAATTAGTTATAGCAAAAATGACATACTTTTCTGAATTCTGACTTATTATGGAGAGAGACCTTGTAGAGCGTGCCCCACATAGAATATTTGTTGAATCAATCTGAAACTATTACATGACATACTAAATATTGTACTCTAACCAACACATTTTTTCTTACTGAATTTGGATCTGTTATGAAGAAGTTATGACGTTTTTACTCGAAACACCTGTTTTTGACTAGTTTCAGGACTAGCCACAAACCCTATTTTCCATGGATTGTAACTCCAAACATACAACGACCCACAAGATGAATTTTTTACCATAGATAATTGTATATGTTTCCTCAATGGTATAGAAATTAAACTTTCTTAATCATTCTATAAAAAAAATTATTGCAAAAATGGTGAGATGACTTGTAAATAACATACCTTAGAAAGCATCATCAAAAGAATTTATCCTTCGTTGAATTCTGGCCTTCTTTTCTTCACCTTCCTTCACAAATTAGGCTTAGATATTCTTATTTTACCTCGGACACCTATAGGTATTAAATATGCTCAAGTGTATCTAAAATGAGAGAGCCTTTCCTCTTACTTATACTCTCCAAGTAGCTTCCTTAAAAACATCTTCTAGGTCACTTTGCCCACTTTCCTTATTTTAGGGTTAACCCACTTCATATTTATATTATTCTTCTTATTCTTCTTTGTACTTGGAATTTGTAGATTAAAACTATTGGGAGGGATGATCAATTTTCAATACCTGAATTCCCATACAACATTCCTTATCCAACTTACTAAAGGGTATGGATCTACTCCTCAAATCGGTGCAGGAATCAGATGTATATTAAGCTCAAGAGCGTCTCAGAATTATGATACTAATCAATCACAACATAATGATATAATCAATTCTTAGCTATACTTAACTGGAAAAAAAATGCAACCGAATAATAATATCACTTCTTTACTATATATTTAACTGAACAATATAATTACAAACTGAGTAAAATCTTAGATTTAAAGCATTACTATGAACAGATAAAATAGTGTCAACTGGAATGCTTCATCATCATTTTAATCTCATACACAGGAAAATTTTACTGAAATATAACAAAATTGAAATATGTGTACTGAAACCAAGGTGATGATCCTGTAGACGTTATCCCACACGTTCTTTCCATCCAGATCCTGTTTGTCGACCGATGAGACCTCACCGGTACCTCCAAGCCAACGCTAGGGGTACTTATCTTCCCCTTGAGCACCCTGAGCCGCAAAAAGGGCCACACACATAATACCAGAGAATGTTATCTCCCAACTCGCCAAGCAAGGTTGAGCTACCACTCGTTACCCGATATGAGTATCCCAACTCCCACAAGAGAAAACTCAGTCAAGATAAAATTTTGGTAGTGTAACGTTACACAAGCCAAAATTTGATCCACACTCCCCCTCCGCCATCCTTTTTATAGAGTTTTCTTAGTCATTAGTTTCCAAAAACCCTCATTAGATTCTTTTTTTCATTTAATTAATTTCGAAAAACCTCCCCCATATACATGTTGCCCAATCCCCTAGTTGCACTAGAAAATCAATTTTATTAATTAATTAAATTTTTCTATTTCCCTCATCTACCTAAAACCATTCCTAAAAACGCTCCTTAGTGTCTCATTATTCCCTTACAATTCTTAAATGAATTACGCCTTACTTAACTCCTAGTTGAGTTCATAAATAAAAAGTTTCAAAGGCTAGATTCCTTACTAAGTTAGACATTCCCATTTTTCTTTAAGTTTCCCCTTTTCTTTAAGTTTCCCTTTTTCTTAAAGTTTCCCCTTTTTATAACTAAGTTCAAAATTAGCAGGTTTAGACAAAAACAACCAATACCCCTTTTATTAAATAAACATTTATTAAAATTTCCACTTTAATTATTAATGCTTGAATTTTCTTTACCCCCTTTGTGTTATATGTCTAATTAGTTTTTTTTTGTTCTAAGGTTCTACTCAGACCTAGATTTTCAATTCAATAGGCTTGGCGATAGTTATTAAGGGAAAAATTAGTTATTAAACTTTACTTATCACATCAATCATTTTAAGGCCGACCACATCCTAAGGAGGCATAGTTTTCTAGGCACTAGGTTTATTAATTTACCAGTTAAAATCACAGCGTGCCCTTCACGATGCACTACGTGCTCCAAGGGTGCCACTTGCCTCTTTATGTTTTCTTTGCGCGACATTCCCTTCAAGATGCACTACGTGCTCCAAGGGTACCACTCACCTCTTGACTAAATTTGGTAGACGTCAAACCCTTGGAGTTAATACTCCATCAGGTGATACTGTGGGAGACTAAGGGCCTCTAAGGAATAAGGACCCTACCTTATTACACGCCCCTTAGAATCATCATGAACGACTATCACAGTCTGCCCTAACGACATCGTGAGTCTCTCGAACTAGGTAATCATTAACCTACAGTTCAAACCACAATGGGAGTGCTAGTAGCATGTGGAAAGGTTGTTGCCACACCTCTCCCTCAATGTCTCTGGTTGTCGTGCATGACCCCTTTACTCCAAATGTGAGTATGTTCAACAAGCTATCATCAGTCTGCATCCATCAACGAATCATGTCAGCAATAACAATCAATATCATAATATCTAACCATATGTACATGTGTCACATCAACAACATTCAAATCCTAACAATCCACTCCCTGACTCGATCTAGAGTCATAGACGTTTCCTCGATGTCTCGACATCCTCAACGTCCAATTTCCTGCACACTCAAGAGAACCTAGTCAATATCACCTATCAATGTAAACACAAGAAAAATAACATATCATCAAATCCAGAATGTCTCATAATCATAATCAAAACAACCAATAGTATAAGGACTTGGATCACTTGCACGCAAGTGTCCTCAAAGAATAAGTCTGCTCAGTGCGCGCAAGAGAGGGATGTTACACAATAATATTTGAGCAAGGGAAGAGATAATATCTCCAAAATTGAATAAGGGACATCTGAGAGAATACTCATTTCATGTCAAATCACTAAAGAAGATCACAACAAGGATCTTTGGTTGTTGGACAATGGATGCAACAATAACATAGTAGGTAACAAAAAAAAAAAATCTAGCATTGATAGCTCTATTCGATATAAAATTACTTTAGAAGATGATTATCATGTCAAGGCCTTAGGAAAAGATGTTGTGTCAGTCTTAACCAAGAAAAACGAAAATAAATGCATTCTTGAATTTTTTTATGTACCCAATCTTAGACATAATATAATAATTATAGGACACTTGAGTCAAAATGGTTATGATGTTATATTAAAGGACTCAATATGCACTATCTTAGATAAGTCACCTAGTAGAAGACTTGTTCCAAAGGTTTGAATGAAAAATAATATAATGTTCCCATTGAATATGAGAATTGTAAACATGTCACAGTCATATGTATAAAAGGTCTCAAGCACAGATGAGACTTTTTTGTGGCATCTTAGGTATGGTCACCTACCTTTTAGGAGTCTTACTCTCTTTCAAAAACATTCAATGGTTAAGGGAATTCCTATTTTGAATGAACAAACCAACCCTTGTAAAAGATGCATTCTTGGAAAACATCAAAGATACAGTTTTCTAGTAGCCTCCTACATAACCTAAGAGCATCTAGAACTAGTTCACACAGATCTATGTGGACCCATGCAAACTTATTCCATTAGTGGAAGTTTTTATTTTTCAACATTCATTGATGATTTTAGCAGGAAATTTTGGGTATATTTCTTCAAAAAAATATATGAGACATTAGCAAAGTTCAAAGAATTTAAATTTGTATAAGAAAAAATCGAGTGGAAAATATGTCAAACTACTCAAGTCAAATGGAGGAGGACAATATGAATCAAAGGATTTTGAAAATTTTTATAGACAACAGGGAATTAAAGGGCAGTTCACCACTAGATATACTCCATATTAGAATGTAGTGGTTGCAAGAAAGAATCATAAAATCATGAACATGGAAAGGAGCATGATCAAAGATAAAAAAAATGTCTAATGATTTTTGGGATGAAGTTATTTATTGTTTAGTATACATACTAAATATACTTCTAACAAAATGTGTGAAATATAAGGTACCTCAAGAGGCATGGAGTGTCACAAAGTCAAGTGTCTCTCACTTCATAATTTTTGGTTATAGAGACTATGCACATGTCCCATAATAGATAAGAAGTAAACTTGATAACAAGAGTGAAAAATGCATTTTCATTGGGTACAATGAAAAGTACAAAGCCTATAGACTATATAATCCAGTCACCAAGAAATTTGTTGTGAGAAAAGATGTAAAATTCTTGGAGCAAAAATCTTGGAGTGATCAAGAAAATGAAACAATGGAAATTCCAAATCCATTACTCCAAAGAGATGAACATGTGGAAATATTATAACAACAAGTACCTCCACAAAAACTTCCAAAGATACAAGTGCAAAGACAAGAAGAACAAAATAAAAATAGTTCTCCATCTAGCAGTGAGTCAGTAGGTTCTGTGAGAAATAAGAAATAAAGGAACTTGAGGGAAATCCATGAGCAGATTGATGACATGGATCAACAAGCTCACTTTTCCTTATTTTCCTATCAACCTACTTATTTTGAAGAGGAAATGCAAGAATAACATTGGGTGTAGGCCATGAATGAAGAGATTGAAGCTATTGAAAGGAATGAGATATGGGATCCTGTTGATCTCCCAACAAATAAAACCATAATTGGTGTTAAGTGGGTTTAAAAGACAAAATAGAATGAAAAAGGAAAGGTAGAGAAATATAAGGCAAGGCTATTTTACAAAGGGTTTTCTCAGTAACCCGGTATTAACTATGGTGAGACCTTTTCTCCAATACCAAGGTTGGATACTATTAGAGGTTTGATAGCCATTGCATCCCAGAACAAATGGCCATTTTACCATATGGATGTGAAGTCATCTTTTTTTAATGGAAATTTATAAGAAGAGGTGTATGTATTGTTGGATTACTGAGAGGGGAGGTGAATTAGTAATAGTGTAATTATAATACTTTTTTCTTCAAATAATCCAAGTGTTATATCAATGTAGAATTTTTATCCAATAATGAGCAATAAGAAATGAACAATCACACACATACATAGTACACCAATGTTTTACGTGGAAACCCAAATCGAGAGAAAACCACGTAATGCTTTTTCTTATATGTCTTGAAGAATTACATTCACTGGAAGCACCAACTTCCTTTGTTTTCCAGCTACAACTGGAAGGAGGCTCTAACCCCCTAGTTTCTCAAGCTACAACCTGATGGAAGCTCCAACTCCCCAATCCTCTAGCTACAACCAGAAGGAGGCTACAACCCCCTATGTTCTCCATCTACAATCAGAAGGTGGCTACAACCACATGTCTTTACCCCGTCCAACTGCCCTGAAGTAGAAGTAGAATGATGAAACCATTGTCACACTATCACTATGATATATACCACTATAAACATGTACCTATAAATCTAAACCATGCATCAACCATGCATCAAATTGTACCTCAACCTGTAATCAACTTGTACCATAAACAAGTGCATCAACCATGCACCAACATGTACCATACACAAGTGCATCAACAATGCACCAACCTGTACCAAACAATATGTAATCAACCTGTACCATAAACAAGTACAACCAACCATATACCAAGTATGTACCAATCATGTGTCAAATACTCATCAACTATGACTCATCAATATGTACCAACATCATCAACTATACACCTCATGTATGTGCCAACTCATCAACTACTTGTCTCAACCATGTACCCAACTTGTACCTCAACCAAAATCCCTCATCAATTTCATCATCCAAATATGATTTATAAATCTGTAATAGACCTAGTGTATATGATCACATACCGAAAAACCTTCCTTAACTTTAAACAAAAAGAGACTAGCATTTAGATCAAACTTTTCTTTAGTCTCACATGACTAGTTTTGGATTAGTCAACAACCCTAACTTGAAATAATCATAACTTTGTACCTGTAATGAATAAAAATATGAAACTAATACACAATTTTCTTCATTGTTGTTTATGCAATTACTCCAGGTTTCACTACTTGGAACCTCTCAGAAAAGTAGTTATAGAAAAAATGACATACTTTGCTAAATTCTGACTTATTCTAGAGAGCGACCTTGTAGAGCGTGCCCCGCACGAAATATTTGTTAAATCAATCTAAAAATATTACACAACATACTACATACTATACTCTAACCAACACATATTTTCTTACTGAATTTGGATCTATTATGAAGAAGTTATGATGTTTTTACCTGAAACACCTGTTTTTTACTAGTTTCAGGACTAGCCACAAACCCTATTTTCCATGGAGTTTAACTCCAAACATACAACGACCCACATGATGAATTTTTTACCATAGATACTTGTATATGTTTCCTCAATGGCATAGCAATTTAACAATCTTAATCATTCTATAAAAAAAGTTATTGTGAAAATGGTGAGATGACTTGTAAATAACATACCTTAGAAAGCATTATCAAACGAATTTTTCCTTCCTTGAATAATGGCCTTATTTTCTTCACCTTCCCTCAAAAATTAGGTTTAGATATCCTTTGTTTACCTCAGACACCTATAGGTATTAAATATTCTCAAGTGTGTCTAAAATGAGAGAGCCTTGCCTCTTATTTATACTCTTCAAGTAGCTTCCTTAAAAACATCTTCTAGGTCACTTTGCCCACTTTCCTTATTTTAGGGTTAACCCACTTCTAATTTCTCCATTAAATT
>ML802193.1:20232-52902 GCA_009831015.1 Picea engelmannii | reverse complement strand
TAAAAACATCTTCTAGGTCACTTTGCCCACTTTCCTTATTTTAGGGTTAACCCACTTCTAATTTCTCCATTAAATTTATTATTTAAATAATTTATTTTGTATTCACTTTTAATTATAATACGCTCATCAATTCACTTTATTATTTACCTTCTAAAATCTCTTAAACAAACTTTGACTACTTTGACCTTTTGGGGCTTCTAGATGACATAAGAGGGTCCTCCAACTTCGTAAGGCCATAACTCTTAAACCATGAGTTATGTGACGTTCCACATACCACCAAAAATGGAATAAAATCTACCATCCATATAGAATAGTATCAAAACTCATACCAATATCCATCAAACAAACTTGGGTCCATTACCCAAACCTAGGTTCTCCAACTTCTCATGGACATAACTCTCTAACCATGAGGAGGTATGTGACATTCCACATACCACCACAAAAGGAATGAAAATCACTATCCATCTAGGATAGTTTCAATGAAAAATTCACTGACCTTCATCTCATTATTCCACAAATAAGCATGGTTTCTCTAGCCATACTTCTAGGATAACTCAATCCGCAAAGCATCTTCCCATGAGGGATTTCACCATAAGGGGACCACTTTGGAGTTCATCCATTTCTAATTATTATCAACCATGAAAATACAATAATGAGTCATCTTTAAATCAAAAAATCTTGGGTCCATTACCCAACCTTTGTGCTACGAGGCTTTCTTTAAGGATTGACATCAATGACAACCAACCTTAATCAACAATCCCCCACTTTGGCATTGATGGAAACACTCTGATGTAATATTGAAATCATATCACTCATGCTCCCCCTAGAACCATGCCTCTGTCCCTACATCTGATAAATCTACTCCCCCTGGAACCATGCCTCTGTCCTTTGCATCTGATAAATCTCTCCCCCTTTTTCATCAATGGAAAAGGTATCTTTCCATCCGGGGTTGCTCCCCCTGACTGAACTGTCTTCTTATGGTGCTTCCTCGTGTACATATAATACATATAAGATAAGAATTCAAAAGAATTCATTTTGGAGTAGAAATAAATCTCATTCTTTGGTGAAGATACTCAAAGGCTTCCCGTGGAAGTGGTTTTGTAAAGATGTCTGCCACTTGTTATTTTGTGCCCACATACTCAACTCCGATGTTCTTTTCTACAACCTGTTCTCGTAAAAAGTGATACTTTATTGGAATGTGCTTCATCTTGGAATGAATCACCAGATTCTTTGAGATATTGATGGCACTTGTATTATCACAATAGATTGGAATGGGCTCATCATACTCAACATGTATATTTGTTGGAGTTTGTTTCATCCAAAGAACCTATGTACAACATGATGTTGTTGCAATGTACCCTGCTTCGAATGTAGATAAGGATATTGATGATTGTTTCTTGCTTAGCCATGATACTAAACACTCACCCAAGTAGAATGTTTCTCCATTGGTGCTTCGTTGGTCATCAATACAACATGGTCAATCTACATATGTGTAGGCAATAAGTGATACATCCTTTCCTTTTGGATACCATAATCCAAACTCTTATGTTCCTTTGAGATATCTGAAAATCCTCTTCACTGCTAATACATGTGATTCCTTTGGTGCTGCTTGAAATCATGCCACCTATTCAACTTCCTGTATTACATCTGGTCTAGATGTTGTCACATATAGTAGGTTGCCAATCATTGACTTGTATTGCCTCTGATCTGTAGACTTCGAATAATCATCTTTGCTCAACTTTCAACTGGTTTGCATGGGAGTGATAACTGGTTTGCAATCTTCCATACCGAACCTTTTTAGCATTTCTCTGATATACTTGTTCTGATAAATAAAAATTCCTTAGTTTCTTTGGTGTATCTGAAGTCCAAAAAAGAAGAATAGTTCTCCAAGTAACGACATTTCAAATTCATTCTGCATATCTTTTTCAAATGTCTAGCTTAACCTATCATCACCACTACCAAACATAATATCATCAACATAAACTTCAATTCATAAAATATTACCTTGACTTACCTTGATGTAGAGGTTGTTGTCGACACTTCCTTTTCTAAACCCTGCCTGCTGTAGATACTTATCAAGTCTAGAGTACCATGCTCTAGGAGCTTGTTTTAGACCATACAAGGCCTTCTTAATTTACACACATAATCTGCATTTTTTGACCACTGAAATCCTTCTGGTTGTTCAATGTAGACTTCTTCTTCAATTTCCCCATTCAGAAAAGATGATTTTATGTCCATTTGATACATTTTAATATTTTTGGAGCATGCATAAGCTAAAAGCAAATGGATTGCTTCCATTCTGGAAACTGGGGCAAATGTCTCTTCAAATTTGATTCCTTCAACATATGCATATCCTTTACATACCAATCTAGCTTTGTTCCTTGTAACCTGTCCATATTCATTCATTTTATTCCTGAAGACCCACTTTGTGTCGATGACATTCTTATTCTTTTGTCTTGGAACCAGTTCCCAAGTATCATTCTTCTCTATTTGATCCAATTATTCATCCATGGCCTTATTCCAAGATTAATCCTTGTTGGATTCTTCAAAACAGTTCGGTTCAATTGTAGATAAGAGTGCTAGGTGTGTTTGTTCTAGTGAACATATTGTTCTTCTAGTCTCAATTCCTGCATCTTTCTTTCCAATAATCTGATCTGAAGGATGATTCTTCTGTACTCATTTACTGGGTGTCTTTGGAGACACTTGCCGAACTTTCTCTTCTGCTTCTGTCAGATTCTCTTCATCTTCCTCTTCTACTTCTTTTTCATCTTCTGCTTCTTCTTCTAAGGGATGTTTCATTGATTCATTTTCTTCCTTTGATTTTGGTCTGCCTATTTCATAAATTGTTACGTTGATTATTTCCACAACTTTGTTCAATCTTAGATTGTAACACTTGTATTCTTTCCTTGTACTTGAGTAACCAACAAGTAATCCTTTGTCCACATGAAAGTCAAACTTTCCCATTCTTCCATATTCTCTTTTGATATAGCATTTTCTTCCAAAAACTCTAAAGTGTTTTACAGTTTCTGGTCTTCCTTTCCATAGTTTGTAAGGAGTTTTGTCAGTGTTGGTTCTAAGCATTACTATGTTTTGAATGTGAACTATTGTATGCACTGCCTGTGTCCAAAAAATATCTATCAATTTCAAATCCATTAACATTGATCGATCCATTTCCTGTACTGTCATGTTCTTTCTTTCAACAACTCCATTATGTTGAGGTGTCCTAGAAACGAAGAATTGCCTTTTTATTCCATGATTTTTGCAGTAGTCCATAAATTCATTTAAGGTTAGCTCTCCACCATTATCATATCTCAAGCATTTGATTTTTGAATCCATTTCATTTTCAACCATTTCCTTGTAGATCTTGAAGTTTTCAAAACCTTCTAACTTATTCTTGAGAAAGCAAACTGCAGTCATTCTTGTATAATCATCAACTAATAACATGATGTATTTCTCACCTTTTAATCCCTTTGTTTTAGTTTGTCCAACTATATCAGTATGCACAATTTCCAGTGGTCTTGTCATTGAATATTCCTTTGATTTAAATCTGGTCCTTGTTTGCTTTCCTTGTTGACAATGCTTGCATAAAGTGTTGGTTGGTTTCGTGATTTGGGGAATTTCTCTGACTTCTTCTATTTTATTGACTTTGACAAAGTTATCAAAATTTATGTTCCCCATTCTTTTGTGCCATAGCCAACTTTCATCTTCCTTTCCTAGAAAACACTTTTCATTTCCAATTTCACTTAACACATATATGTTGCTTGAAGTTCTTGCAGCTGTAGCGACCAATTTCTCTGAACCTTCTTTTATTATCTCACACTTTTGTGAATCGAAAGTAACTTTATGACCTTGGTCACACATTTTACTCACACTTAGAATATTATGTTTCATATCTTCTACTAGTAGAACATTTTCTGCCTTTTCATTCTTGTTCCCAATTCACACTGTGCATTTTCCAATGATTTTGGCTTAATCATCATTTCTGAAGGAGACTGATCCATCTATTTCCTTTCGTAATGTAAGAAACTTTTCTCTATCACATGTCATGTGTTTTGAACATCCACTCTCAACATACCAACCACGTTTCTTCTACTTAATTGTTAGAGCAATTGTGCATTCTTCATTGCTATATTGATCTTGCTTTCTTATCCATGTCATTTTCTAAGGTTCATGTCTGTGACTGTTGTTATTCTGTTGAGGTTCTTCAAGAAGGACTGTCATTCTAAAAATCTTTGGCCACATGTTGAAAATCGTTACATTTGTAACATTCCACTTCAGTTCTCCAAGATTCAAACCTGTTGTAATTTCTTATCTGTGTTTCACCAGGTCTTCTTGAATAACCCCTTTGTGTATGACTCTCAAAGTTGTTATTATTCCTATTGTTAGCTCTGCAATTAACAACTTTATGTCCGAAATTATTACATGCATAACATAAACCAAAAATATAGTTTGATACCTAGGAGTTGAAGATCTTCTAAAAGTAGGTGCTCTTATGAATCTTTCTTCTTCTTCAGGCCTATCTGTCTATTGTTGATTTTGAAATATGAATATTGTTGGTGGAGGAGTCTCCCTCTAATCTTCCTTGTATATCTTCCTATTCCCTTTGATTGTTTCTACACAAATTTTTGGATATGTTTCTTGCTTTGTTGTTTTGTAGCTTGATCTATTTTCTGTCTGATTGTATCTAAGTTCGGACTTGTCAAGATGAGATTTTTTACTACTGATAATGTCATCCAAAACTTTTGAGCTATTCTACATATTTTTCCTTTGAATATCCTTTCTTAGTGCGACAATATCTGATTCCAAGTTTCCAATGATCCTGTCTTTTTCTTCTAGATTTTTTTTTAGTGCTTCATCAATTATTTTATCTTCTTCTATTTGAACCTTCAATTTTGTGATCATTTGTTCTAGTTCTTGAGTATCCTTTTTCTTGTCTAGTTATGCTTGTAGTTTCTTGTTTTTCTTCTTTTCTCTTCTGATAACTTCTATGGCACACATTAATTCTTCTCGATAGTCAACTTCTTCTTCTTCAATTTCTTCTTCGACTTCTTCATATTCTTCTTCGGCTTCTTCATATTCTTCTTCAGAGTCTTATTTTTCAGAGTCTTTTACTACCATGAATAGAACTTTTCCTGTCTCATTTTCACTGACTTCATATTCATCTGATGATGAGATGTCTTCTTTGGTGCATAAGATTTTCTTGAAAACTTTCTTTGTAGTTCTTTTTCCTTTATATGTGTGTTTTCCTTTTGAGTAATCTTCATAATTTTTCTTTTTATTATGAGGAAATTTGTTAGAAAAATGGCCAATACCATCACAATTAAAAAAAGTTAAAGGAATATTACCTCTATACCTACCATCGGTTCCCTTGCTCAATCTTTTGATGAAGTTGGCCACTTCTTCATCATCTTCTGAGACGTCACTGTTGTTGCTATATTCTTCTTGTTCCTTTTTATTTTTATTTGATCTTTTGGATGCTTTGAAGGTTGCTTCTTTTACATCTGGATTTTCATGTTCAATTCTCATTTCATATGTTATGAAGATTCCATGCAGTTCATTCATGCTTATTGAGTTTAGATCTGATATTTCTTCTAGTGATGATATCTTAGGGTTAAATCTCATAGGAAGAGATCTTAGTGCCTTTTGAACAATTACAGATTCTTCGATTTCTTCTCCCAATCCTATGATTGCATTCACTGTTTCATCTACTCATAAGAAGTAGGTTGCAATATTCTCATCTTCCTTCATTTTTGGTTGTTCGAACTGACCTCTATAAGTTTGAAGCTTTGCTGATTTGAATTTTCTATCTCCTTCATAAATATTTCGAATCTTTTCCCAAATCTCTTTAGAGGATTTACAATGTGCAATTTTGGTGAATACCATATCACTGAGACCATTCAAAAGTGCATTTTTTTCTTTGGAATTATTCTCACTGAGTTTCACTGCTTTGTCGTTTGTTGGTGAAACTGTTGGTGTTGTGTATCCATCTACAATTGATTGCCAAACTTGAAATCCCTATGCTTGTATATATGTCTTCATCCTTATGCTCCAAAAAGCATACTTCTGTCCATAAAAATATGGTATTTCATTTATATACAAGTTGGTACTCTCTATGATCTACCTTTCAGTGGTTAAATTGATTTCTGAAGGAAGCTTCTCTTATACTAATTGTTGGATTAGTGAGAGGGGGAGTGAATCAATAATAGCGTAATTATAATAATTTTTTATTCAAATAATACAAGTCTTATATCAATGTAGAATTATTATCCAATAATGAGCAATAAGAAATGAACAATCACACACATACATAGTACACCGGTGTTTATGTGGAAACCCAAATCGGGAGAAAACCACGGAATATTTTTCTTATATGTCTTGAAGAATTACATTCATTGGAAGCACCAACTTCCTTTGTTTTCCAATTGCAACTGGAAGGAGGCTCCAACCCCCTAGTTTCTCAGGCTACAACCTGAGGGAAGCTCCAACTCCACAATTCTTTGGCTACAAATAGAAGGAGGCTACAACCCCCTATGTTCTTTGGCTACAACCAGAAGGTGGCTACAACCACCTGTCCTTGCCCCGTCCAACCACCCTAAAGTAGAAGTAGAATGATAGAACCATTGTCACACTATCACTGAGAGATATACAGTTGTAAATCTCTAACAATAAACCTGAACCATGCATCAAACTATACCTCAACCTATAATGAACCTGTACCATAAACAAGTGTGTCAACCATGCACCAACATGTACCATAAAAAAGTGCATCAACCATGCACCAAACTATACCAAACAATCTGTAATCAACCTGTACCATAAACAAGTGCAACCAAAAATGTACCAAGTATGTACCAATCATTTTTCAACTACTCATAAACTATGACTCATCAATATGTACCAACATCATCAACTATACACCTCATGTATGTGCCAACTCATCAACTACTTGTCTCAACCATGTACCCAACTTGTACATCAACCAAAATACCTCATCAATTTCATCATCCAAATATGATTTATAACTCTGTAATAGACCTAGTGTATATGATCGCATATCGGAAAACCTTCCTTAACTTTAAATAACAAGAGACTAGCATTTACATCAAACTTTTCTTTACTCTCACATGACTAGTTTTGGATTAGTCAACAACCATAACTTGAAATAATCATAACTTTGTACTTGTAATGCATAAAGATTTGAAACCGATACACAATGTTATTCAGTTTGTTTTATGCAATTCCTCCAGGTGTTACTACTTTTACCCTCTCAGAAAAGTAGTTATAGAAAAAATGGCATACCTTGTTGAATTCCAACTTATTTTAGAGAGCGATCTTGTAGAGCATTCCCCGCACAGAATATTTGTTGAATTAATCTGAAACTATTACACATAATACTAAATATTTTACTCTAACCAACACATTTGGTATTACTGAATTGGTATCTATTATGAAGAAGTTATGACGTTTTTACCCAAAACACTTGTTTTTTACTAGTTTCAGGACTAGCCACAAACCTTATTTTCCACGAAGTGTAAGTCCAAACATACAATGACCCACAAGATGAAGTTTTTACCACAAATACTTGGATATGTTTCCTCAATGGAATAGAAATTTCAAGGTCTTAATCATTCTAGAAAAAAAATTATTGCGAAAATGGTGAGATGACTTGTAAATAACATACCTTAGAAAGCATCATCAAAAGAATTTATCCTTCCTTGAATTCCGACCTTCTTTTATTCACCTTCCCTTAGAAATTTGGCTTAGATATCCTTTGGTTACCTCAAACACCTATAGTTATTCTATATGCTCAAGTGTCTCTAAAATGAGAGAGTCTTGCCTCTTATTTATACTCTCCAAGTAGCTTCCTTAAAAACATCTTCTAGGTCACTTTACCCACTTTCCTTATTTTAGGGTTAACCCACTTCTAATTTCTCCATTAAATTTATTATTTAAATAATTTGTTTTGTATTCACTTTGAACTATAGTACACTCATAAATTCACTTTATTATTTACCTTCTAAAATCTCTTAAACCACTTTAACTACTTTAACCTTTTGGGGCTTCTAGATGACATAAGAGGGCCCTCCAACTTCGTAAGGCCATAACTCTCAAACCGTGAGGATTTATGTGTCATTCCACATACCAAAAAAATTGGAATGACATGTACCATCCATATAGAATAGTATTACCTGAAAATATATCAAAACTCATACCATTATCCATCAAACAAACTTGGGTCCATTACCTAAACCTGGGTTCTCCAACTTCTCATGACCATAACTCTCTAACCGTAAGGATTTATGTGACGTTCCACATACCAAAGGAAATGGCATGACAAGCAGTATCCATCTAGGATAGTTTCAATTAAAAATTCACTAACCTTTATCTCATTATTCCACAAATAAGCATGGGTTCTCTAACCATACTTCTAGGATAACTCAATCCGCAAAGCATCTTCCCATAAGGGATTTCACCATAAGGGGAACAATTTAGATTTCATCCATTTCTACTTATTATCAACCATTAAAAGAAAATAACGAGTCATATTTACATCAAAAAAATTTGGGTCCATTACCCAACCTTTGTGCTATGAGGCTTTCTTTAAGGGTTGACATCAATGACAACCAACCTTAATCAACATGTATATCAGCCACCAAGATTTGAAGTAAAAGGCCAAGAGAACATAGTGTACAAGCCAAAGAAATATGTGTCTCGATTGAAGCAATATCCAAGACTTGGTACAGTCGAATTGACTCTTATCTTCTCAACAATAAGTTCAACATAAGCAATAATGAGCCCACTCTTTATATCAAATCATATTATAAAGATACAATTATTATAGTTTTTCTTTATGTTGATGATATGATATATATTGGTAATATGATGTTAGATGATTTCAAAGTTGCATGAAAAGTGAGTTTGAAATGACAAACCTTGGTCTTATGAAGTACTTTTTGGGAAATGAAGTTAAGCAATCTGCTCATTCCATTTTCATATGTCAACAAAAGTATTCTATAGATATCTTAAAGAGATTGAGGACTGACAAATGAAAACCAACAGAAACACCTATTGCAACATGAAAAAAAATGAAGTTAAGCAATATTCTCACGCCATTTTAATATGTCAAAAAAAATATGCTATAGATATCTTAAAGAGATTGAGGATTGACAAATGAAAACCAACAGAAACACCTATTGCAACATGAAAAAAATGAGTAATCAGGATGATGGGTTAGCATTTGATTCAAAAATGTATAAGAGGCTTGTAGGAAACCTCATGTACCTCAATGAAACCGAAACTAATGTTATGTATGCAATTAGTTTCATTTCCATATTTATGGAGTCTACCAAGGAATTGCACTAGAAAGTTGGAAAAATAATTTTAAGGTATATTGTAGGTACAACTGATTATGGATTATGGTACACAAATTCTAAAGACAAGAGACTTACAAGATACATATATAGTGATTTTTTTGGTAGCATTGATGGTAGAAAAATCACCTCAGGATATTCTTTTCATTTAAGCATAAATTTGATCTCATGGACTTCAAATAAGCAACCCATAGTCTCAATATATTTTGTAGTATCAGAATATGTAGCAGCTACTAGACCATCATGCTATGAAATATGTATTAGAAGACTCTTGAAAAATATTACACATGTGGAGAAGGAGCCAACTTATGTTTTCTGTGACAAAAATTCAACAATTCCATTATCCAAAAATCATGTGTTTCACCAAAAAATAAAACACATTGACACTCGTTATCACTTCATTCACGAGCTTGTAAAAAATGGTGACATTTCTTTTCAATTTTGTGGATCTAGAGATTAGTTGGCATATATCTTCACCAAACCATTGGGAATGATCGTTTTTGAGTTTTAGAGACAACACTTGGGCATGGCCAGTGAAGAAGAATGTAACAATTGAGATTAAGGGGAGTGTTAAAACATATAATCTCTCATGTTGACCAAGTATGTATAGATTAGTTATATTGGTGATTAGTTGATTTGGAATTTTTCTATTTATGAAAAGTTGTTATCCAGTTCTTAGTTTTGACAGTATCAAACCTATACGGTTGTTAAATCTCTATTGTAGAAAATCCATTTAATAATGAGAAGGGAAAGACATGCTTCAATATGTTTTCATGTGCTTTTCCTCATATTTGACTCTGCTTATCAAATTAACAGAATCAAATGGATATGACCTGATTGAACATCATGAATAGTTATTGTTGAGATTTTATGTAATTTCGGAAGTTATTCCTAAGTGTAATTGTGAAAGGGTTTATTGATAACTCATGTCTTTTAGGTCTTTTCAAGTATAAATAGAGGTTATATCGAGTCATTTTGAGATCACTCATCGAACATACATACAATAGATTAGTGTGCACTTATCTAGGAAGCTATTCTTGGTTCATGTCTGGGTCTCTTTGGTCTTGATTTCATGAAAGATAATTGTATGACATTTTACATGTTGGAGGAATCTATATTGAGAAAAGTTTGAAAGGTTTTCTCCCCTTTGAGGGTTTCCATGAGGATATATCTTATTTTTTTGTGGATATCTCTCTTTCAGTTGTGATCCTTTTTCATAATAAATAATACTAAAAGAATATAATACTTTAACTATTGGAAAACCATAAAAAAAAAAATGAATAGTTTTATCAAGAGAATTTAATATTGCATACCATATTTTCGTTAAGAAAAAACATTGCAAAATGACATGTGTTTTTATGTGCAATATTTTCCTTGATGCGATCATCTACATATAACTCTAGTTTTGGCATTTCCATGTCCATTTCCTTTATGATCATGATATTTGATTTTGCATCCTTTTACTCTATGCCATTGAAATGAAGGCCTTCATGTTTGTTCCTCGATTCAACTACAATGAGTCTTAGGATTCTTTTCCTTTTGTTTCCTAGACCTTTTCCATCATATCCCATCTTGCTTAAAACTTTTGAACTAGTTACTTTGGTATGTTTTTCAATATCATAAAAAGGTTCTTGAGAAATGTCAAAGGAATATTAGTTTACAACCATTGTCTCATTCATGGTGCTATCTTCAATAGTGCCAATAGAAAGTGGATTTTGTTCATGTTGCTCTTAGAAAACTTCCTATAGAATTTCCAATGCTTATCCCTTCTTTGCAAACTATGTTTGTAACTAATTCATCATCTAAGTGAGCCTATCTTCTTGCTAGGTATCCAACTAAATGACCTTCTCTCCCATTTTTACAAGCTAAGTTGTACTCTTGTCTCAATCTACCATAACCACAGTAAGGGAATCTCATTATTCATAAATTTGATTCTTTAGCAATGACAATAGTCTTGTCAAGGTATGAAGGTTATTATCCATATTTTCCATCCTCTATTCATACATTTAGACCTTCTACTTCAAGTGCATGTTATCCTCTAGAAGATTAACATTGATGTAATGTGGGTCTTCCAACATTTCTATTTAATCATACCAATTCCACTTTCTCTTCAAAGTACTAGTAGCTATGTCACGGTCAAGGATTCAACTACTCTAATACCATATCATCCATAAAGGAGATACTTGTAGCCTACCTTATTTACCAACATGAATACTTTGTGGAATTAACTTATGTAGAGCTATTTGTTTTATGAATGGATACAATGTCTTTATTCTTGGTTCAATTATGATTTCAAATACTCTTCATGATTAGAGGTATGGCCTACTCTTTCATGTAACATACACACATCGACTAACTAACAACATAATAGTAACGAGGCCAACAAAAAATCAAGATTCTATGAATACTTTGTCATTGAGAACTATCTCTTTAGTGTAACTCATTTGCACATTTATATATAACTAAACATAATATATCAATATGATCAAGGTTGAGACTATGCTTCTTTGATCATTGTGTGGGAATGAAGGTTCCACTTAGGATCGGGTTCAAGGCTTTGTTATTTCTATGGTACAATAGGCCAATAATAACCATCAATGAGTTCAAGTGACTCTACTTCTATTGGCAAGAATATATTAACCTCTATTATGCTAAGATAACAATGCAGAGTCTTTGGACTTGTCTCCATATAAAATGAACAATGCTACCATCTTGCTATGACATGTTTGGATAACCAAGAACTCATATCAATGTCCCTTCTATTGCAATCACCATGGATATGTACTCAATATTTGACTACAACATTCATTGCAAGGCATTGATCATCAATATGTATGTATTCTTCCCAAGTGACTGTAATGACATGAATGAAGTTTCACTGACAATTTTCATGTAAATCAAAATGCCTTCACTAGTTTCCTATGCTTATGATTGATAAGAATTTGAATTATTCATCATTACTTGAACCACATAAGAGATGGAAATTTCTTAATTCACTCAACACCATTTATTAAATCTACATGTGAGGCATTTATTTTAATGACATTGGGGAGAAAAACAAGTCCACAGCAACCAACTCTTTGAACTCGAGAATATCCATGAAATATTAACTCACAAGATGCCAAACAAGGAAGAGATGAATTAAATAGTTTAGGGTATGATTTAAAGGCATGAATTACCACTCATCTATCTACCAAAACATTAGGAAATCTTTCCAATATCTCACATGCCCAACAATTGAATCATACAACCTTGAGAAATCAATGATATCACGATGCCAATTTAGTACAACTTGTACAACCCATGTATGGTCTTCTGGGAAACTAGAAAGGCCTATGTGTGGCCATGGGAAAGTAAAGAACTTTTTGTCTCTTCCCTAAACAATCGATAAGCTTGAAAAACATAATTAAAAACCCTCTAGAATAGTGCACCAATTAGTTAATGGAAGTTGTATATCTCTAATCTTGGACATAAATGAATGGTGGAAAATAAAGAGTTGATGGTACTCGTTAAATTCTAAGGATAAAGAGACTATGAAGTAAAAAACAAAGTTACAATATAGAATGAATCCTCACACCATTAAAATAACTAGGTATCCATTAAATATAGAATAGATTGTATTTAAACTCAGATACAAAATAAAACAACGTTTAAACAACTCAGAGAAAAAATACATCACACATGAACACAATATTTACCCGAAACTCAAATGGGTAAACACACATTTAAGTGGTTCCTCAATCTTATTACAAAAATGTATAGTTGTAATGTAGCTCATGGCCCTTTGTGAATCTCCCTCTTGGCTAGAAAAATCCTGAGACTAATTACAAAATTATATAGGAGAGTTGATGGGTAATGAGAAGGTCACGCATTCCTTGCTCTTTCATTTCTCATTCCTTTCTTTTCTTTTCTCACCTATTTTCATTTTTGTTTCTCACTAAAACATTTTCCCTCTTTTATTTTATTAATTTTCTATATTACTTGCATTCTCTTTAATGTTTTTTATATAACCTTTGTTAATTGTTGAATTACAATTGTAGCCACTAAGTCTTACAACCATTTTTTTGTGTTTAGATCCATTTGGACAATGATATTGGGGGGGATTGTTAGCATGTGAGTCCCTATACAATTACAAAGTCTTGGATAACCTCTTTATGAGTTCATCCTTATCCTTGATGAGGCATCATCCTTATATACTGATGAGTTGTCAATGTGAAAGCATATATAGATCTAGAGGTGGTTACATCCAAGTACTGTATATTGATATCATTGGATGAATATACTATTGAGAATGGATTAAACCTTTTTCACTAGTTCTTGTGTCATGTCTTATTGGATAGTTTAACATTAAAGAATGATCAACACAAAAAAATGTAATTGAAGTGTGTACTAGTGCCATGGGTTTGGTAGGTGTTGATATAGTAGAATTTCCCTTCAATAGTAAGGGGTACTCCTCGGTACATTGTTCCAATTAGACTATGCACCATTTGGTTTAGAAGACCTATCTAGATGCTGACCCAGTTTCCATTACTAGGTTTTAGGGTTGATTGCAAGGTTACAAATGCAATGGGAATGCGAATGCAAACTAAGTAAGTGCAAAAATCAAATCTAATATACCCTATCCTAGCTAGGAGAAACTATGGTAACCAATGAGAAACTATAAATGCAACTAACTCTTGCAAATGACTTCTCCTAAGTATTTGTTAATAAGGAACAAGGTTAGACAACACATGCATATAAATAACATAACCAAATTCGTCCAATTCATGAATTTAAATACATAAACGACTCATCATCTCAAGTCAAAGAAGACAAGAAATAATAAACCAAATATATACTAAAGATTTCAATTTTCATAAGAACAATCTATAAGAAAAAGGACATTCTTATAGCACATGTAAACAATACACAATTTGCTGAAATTAGTTTACAACAAAAAACCATCCACAAGAGTTCTTCTCTCTAACAAAATTGCCCTAAGGGCTTCTCAATATCAATTCTAAAAGTAGTTTGTGAATATACAATGCTTGAAGAGCCCCTTCAAAATGGGTCTCTTCCTCTACTTATAGTAGTTTGAGTAATTGTTAATGGCATCTTCTTGGATTTTACAAGAATAAATTACAAGTATCTTCAACTTCCCCCTCTTGAATTTTGTTGATAGGTGTTAGAATGGGACAAAGATGATGATGGTTGGAAAAATAAAAAATAGAAGATAGTTATGGGAAAATTTGAATTTTCTATTTTGTCTTATTCAATTGTATTCGTCCCTCATATAGGTTGCCAAAGTTTGGTGTTGTCCTTCGATTGATATGACGCAGCGGTACAAGGGTTCCTCCAGGGTGTCTATGTGGGATGTTGACTTGTCGGAAAGAGTCTTCTTGTCCCTCGTCACATTGGCCATGAAATCTTGGATCATAGTGTGAATCTTGGTCGGTTGGATGAAGTGTTCCTCCAATAATTTGATTTTCATCTTCGTAGCTGATAGAGCCCTCTTTCATCTCTGATTCATATTTTGTTGAATTTCTTCAAATATTTTCTCCATTGTATTGGTTTTCTCAATACCTTCGATGGGAGTAAGGCACCCCTTATGTTTCAAAATGTGTGCAAATTTTTGTAGTTTCTCAGAGATTGAAAGTGAGTCTTTGTTTTTTTCTCATCTCCCTCCCCAACTTTGGCATCAATAAAGGGTAACATAGTTGATCCTTATTTTCCCTTCCAAAGCACGAGGCATCTTGGGTGGAGCATATGGGTTTTCAACGATCCATCATTGCATATCATTTAGGCCTTCCCACATGGAAATGAACTGGACATTCTTGGATTTCATGCAACTATGTTGATCTACTATTTGAGCTTCCAAATGTTGGAAGACTTGAATATGTTCATACATATACGTGGTAGTCTCATTAAGTTCCACCCTGACCTTATTTTCACGCGCTTTAAATTCCTTGAGGCCTCTTTTGTGTTTATTTCCGTGTCTAGGTTGTTCCTCCAACTCTCTAATTTTAACGTCCTCTTCTTCATTTTAATCGAGAAAATTCTTTAGGTTTTGTTTACTTGCCATGGTGAAAGTAGTGTTAGGATATTTAGACACTTAGGAGTTATTTAAGATATACTTGGTCTAATGTGTTGTTAGGTAAAAGTGTGTTTCTTAGTGTGCTTCTTTAGTATGCATTTGTAGTTAGGAAATTCGATGGTCACGATATGTTCCCAACATAGAGTGATCCGATGGTTCATACTCTCCTCGATCTTAGCGGCCATTGATTCATGGATTAACACTCGATTGGTCCATGATCTCTATTTAAAGAGCATGGAGGGTCATTTTGCAATTCGATCGTGAGAAACTCTCTTGTAAAATCTCCATGTAATCTTTTTCTTTTGCATTAATAAACTACTCCAAGTGGCCACGTTTCCCCGTAGGGGTTTTACCATGTGAAAACATCAGTGTGTTGATATTTGATCTAGTTATGTGAGTGGTTACTTAAGGTGTTCATCCTCTGTTGGAATACATGTGTTGTCAAACATGGTATCAGAGCTTGTTTGAATATCCACTCCTGTTGTAGATCGAGATCATGAAGCTGAGTTGCATCATCTCCATTTTCTATCATTTTCATACATTTATGGGCTGAGAAAATTGTTCCATTGCATCTGGAGCACTTTTTTAATTTAGGAACACTTTTCGTTTCACTTGAAAAGGTTTCCATTTTCCCAAGATACGACCATTACAGTCATATCTGGAGGTATAAAAGCTTGAATACACATTTTTAAAATTTTTGCAGAGTAGTATTTTGGTTTTATTTTGGTTTTGTATTATTTATTTTTGGGTTTCTACTCTTTTGGATCTGCATATACTCTTTTCCCCGTGCCCTATGCGATCTCAGAAAATTAGAAACAAATAGGAAAAGGTTCATCTTCTGGGTAAGCTAACCGAGATCTAACCCTTGTTGTCATCGAGAAGCGAATTTTTCTTTCTTGTGTGAAAAGAGTTTTTTTTTAGAATGCTCTCCAAGGCCATCTTCCACAACAACCCCAATCCTCCTTCTGAACATTACAATATGTTTTTCTAGACCATTTGGTTAAAATATGCCTTATTAAGTAAGAGGTCTTGAGTTCAAGTCTCTCTTTTGTTACTTTTTTTTTTAAAGTTCATTCTAAAATTGTAAAGTGTATTTCACTTCAAGTATAAAAGTGAATCACTATAAGTAGTTTTAATATTTTATTTTAGAGTTATTTATTTTGCATGAAGTAACTTCATTGTAAAATTGATCCCCACTTCTCTTTATAAAATTGGGTCACTTCATAAAGAAACTTACACCACCACGTGGTCCTTTGGTTATCGTTTATGCCTTTTTTTAAAAAGGGTATAACTCACATCCAAAGTCTCTTTTAAGTGCCTTTTTTTTTTAAATGCATAACTTTTCGAGATCTTTTCATTCAGATAATCAATTTCAGTTTTTAAATCCATATTATCTGCATATTTAATATGGCTTCTACAATTAATCTCTTACTTAGCAGCACCAACTACTTCCAATGGAAATCCCATATGGAGGATTTATTAAGAAGTAAAGGCTTGTATCGTATTACCTTGGGAAAGGAAACAACACCCACTGATGTTGATTGTTGGAGTCGGAAGTCACTCCTGGATTGCAGCAGGAGTAGAGCCCGACACCCATCAGTTTTATGTCACGATTTGTTTATAAAGGTTGATCAAATGGAAAGAAAATCAGAACCATATCGTTCTAACTCAAAAAAATGGGTTGGAACAACAGTGACATATGAGGTTTTGACCTAACTTAAGCCAGTAATAAATATAGTGGTGAGTAAGTGGAGGGAAAGAGAGGGGAAATAAAGTCTTCTCTGGACATCCGGTCTTCCAGCAATCTTTACAAAAGAGGAAAAGTCCCGGATATGAGATCCTCTTAGAGATGAATAAACTTCAAAATGAACCTAAAAAGATTGCAAAACTTCTATAATCAAACCTACATTATATAGCTATGCAACACCCAACTGGATCATCCATGCCCGGGCTTTCAGATTCAGAGGGAAAAGGAAAAGAAGAAGTTGGCTGCCATTAAGCAAGAAGTCTCAAATGTTCTTGTATAACCAGAGAACCAAAGGCTAAATTGAAGCTTTACAATCGGGAGCTGTGCTCTACCATCGATGCTTACACAAATCCAAAAATTGAGTAAATATACTCCCTAAACATTCGCCCAACAGAGGTGTCTTAGAACTTCTAGGGCATGGAATCTCTTCAGTCAAATCTGGCCTGAACTCCTTCGTCAGACGTCACCTTAACTTTGCATGGCCTTTGTAGGGGGGGTAGATGAAACATTAAAGGATAAAATAGTGTGTGCAGACTCCTCTGGTCAGAGGAGGACTCGGCATGGCTTCTTTAAAAAAAAAAAAAACCATCATACAGGACTATCTCGAGTAGACTGCCTATTGGAACCTTCATGCTTTTCATTTAATGAGTGAGTTGAGGTTTCAACTACCTCCCCCCACCTTCATTTACTTTAAGCAGGGACCAAGGTCAAGGTTGAATTGAACTGGTACCTGGAGAATGCAGCAATCCCTTCTGCAGCTAAACCTGGTGCTTTGGCCCCTTGCACATTTCTTTCTATCAGACTAAGTGACCACGGGCTGTGACCCTATGCCTATCTTCAAAGTTGTTTTCGATATTTTGCATTTCGACGATTCTGAAATGTAGTGGAAGGAGGAGACCCTCTGTTCTCTCGAAGTCCCGGTAGCCGAAATGGCTTGATCGCACGCCACATGTCCCATTGGATGAATAGCCTAGATCACTTCTCAAATGTGGGACCACCGCTGGCCTGGACCCTTTCGGCATTTCAGGCTTTGGGGTTTTGAAATGCAATGGAAGGAGGAGACCCTCTGTTCTCTCGAAGTCCTGGTAAATGAAATGGCTTGATCGCACGCCACGTGCCCCATTGGATGGATGCCCTAGATCACTTCTCAAATGTGGGACCACCTCTAGCCTAGACCCTTTCGGCGTTTCGGGCTTCGAGGTTCTGAAATGCAGTGGAAGGAGGAGACCCTCTATTCTCTCGAAGTCTCGGTAGCCGAAATGGATTGATCATGCACCACGTGTCCCATTGGATGGACGACCTAGATCACTTCTCAAATGTGGGACCACCTCTGGCCTGGACTCTTTCAGCATTTCGGGCTTCAGGGTTCTGAAATGCAGTGGAAGGAGGAGACCCTTTGTTCTCTCGAAGTCCCAGTAGCTGAAATGGCTTGATCGTGCACCACGTGTCCCATTGGATGGACGGCCTAGATCACTTATTGATCAACGGTCCTAGTTCTTTCAGGATTTTGGGCTTCGGGGTTATGAAATGTAGTGGAAGAATGAGACCCTCTGTTCTCTCGAAATCCCGGTAGCCGAAATGGCTTGATCGCGTACCATGTGTCCCATTGGATGGATGGCCTAGATCACTTCTCAAATGTGGGACCACCTTTGGCCTGGACCCTTTCGGCATTTCACGCACTGGGGATACATGATGCAAGGAGGAGAGACCCTTGTATGTTGAAGTCTTGGTAGCCAAAACACCGAAATGGGTTGATCGTTTCGTGAGTTTGTCCATAGGAGATGAGCTCAGGTGCTTGACCACATGCAACTCTAGGACCCAAACTTACCTGATGGTCGTTGATCTGCCCCATCTTTGGACCTCGTCGTTGAAAGACAAAGTGCCCGCTGGCTTGATTTTAAGCCCGAAATGGAGATTTTACACGTGCTACGCTTGGGCGTTCATGACTGCGACCTTTGAATAAAATGCATTTGATGGGTTTTTAAACCCCATTTCTTTGAATTTTACACCAAGGGCCTGAAATCGGAGAGAAATACCCTGCTTGAAGGAATTTGCGCTAACATTAGGCTCCATGGGGGATAGAGTCATCCCTGTGATTCTCTAAGAACTCATTTTGCAGCTTCAGTGCCTTCTATTGGGCTATGGAGTCAAGCTCAAAACACCCTATTGAAAATACAGGCTAAAAAGTAAAAGCAAAACAAAATAAACATACATGCTCAAAGGAGCTTATTTATGTACAGTCTTAAACTAATAAAATCCTTTACATGGGGCTAGGTGAAAGTAAACTTCCACCATATCCATTCAATTAACTTCTTGAAGGGAATCTCCTTCACTCTATCAATGATTGGTAACAGATGATGCAACCACGACAATAGAATGGTTACATCCTTCATCTTTTCTCCAAGGGCCAAAATTGAGATCAAATTGGGTGGCTCCAAGATATGAAGGAAATGACACTCCATGTACTTGCTGACAGGCTCATAGAATGGGTGGAAGATCCTTGAATAATTGTAACATGCAGCATGGTCTGCTCTGCGACTGCTCACACATCATTAAATATCTATCGCAAGCTCAAGTGAATGAGAGGCTAATGCAGGCTGATTGATTTCAAACAATGGTTGCTCACCTATAGGCTCTGAGAAGGCTATAAATTGCATCTTTAGCTCCTCCTCCTCTTCTCCATGGCTTTCCCAAGGATCATATTCATAATCATCATAAATAGGGACCATGGGAAATCTATGCTTGTTGTCATGTCGGTCAGAGTCTTTATAGTGATCAAATGTAGGATATGCTTGTTGCTCATCATCACTAGAATATTCATCAAAAAAGGGTTTCCCTTCATTTCTATGATCAACCTCCGGAATAGTGATCCCATCGAGAATATAAATGTCAAAAATATCCATTTCAGGGACATCGGTAACTGTTGCTTTTGGTTGTTCATACATAATATATTTCTCTTTAATCCTAGGTAAAAATATATCATGGGAAACCTCCTGAAGGAAAAGAGAAGAATCCTCTTCCACAACCATCTCTTCATTAAAATATGGTAGGTCTTCGTCATCATAAGCAGGGCTTCTAGGAACATCTGCTTCAACCCTATATCCAGGAGAGCCATCTACTATAGACAAAATCTACTCTATAAACTCATAATTTTCACAAGAGGCATGTTGATCTTTATGAACATCTAAAAGAACAGATGTATCTAAAATGATGTCAGATGCTCTCGTGCTAGGGCTATCATAATTAATATCATTCAATGCCTCTATATTTTCATAGCAAATTCTTTCCTCCACAATAAAAGCTTCATCACAAACATGGTCTTTAGGGCCGGTCGAAGCTTCATGAAGCAAAGAAAACTCATCACAACAATTTTCATGCAAACACTCAGCTGGGAAGTAATCTTTACAAAATGAATTGAAAGATGTATGAAAACCTGTCAAATAATGGATGCTTGCAGTGGGAAGAGATCGACACCAATCAAGAGAAGCTTCCTTTAATGAATACCTAAAACGCTTAATCTGGACATCTTCATGCATGATATTAAGTCAATGAATAACTTCATGAAAGTCCAGTAAATGATTAGCTTGTACCTCCAAATTTTTTTCTTGAAATTCAGGCAGGATATCTTCGCATTCATATCTATCAGGCAGTGGATTAGGAAAACCAACTATCTGGGAAAAGTCACAGAAAGAAAACCTTTGAGCTAAGATATTTTCCATATCGAAACATTGGAGTCACCAACCGATTCTCGAATCATGGATTCGCCAGGTGAAAGATGCGTAGCTTCGAATGTGACTAGTCTTTGTTCACCATCAATGGCCAGATCCTAATGTTGTCGTTACCATAGGGAACTTCTCAAGATAAGAAAGAAGCTACTGAAAACATTCTCAAGAAAGCTCCTCTGGGTTAGCTTTCTGGTGTGCTAACAGTAGCCAAAACTGAAACAACGATGTGGAAACATTGGAGTCGCCAGGTGCACAGTTACAATCTTCAAAATCTCTAATACCCGATGCACCTTCAGAATCAGAGGCTCAATGTCTTTCAATCTCGGGGAAAATTTTCAACTTCCTCCCTGGCAACAGCGCCAAAAATGTTCGAGTCGGAAGTCACTCCTGGATTGCAGCAGGAGCAGAGCCCGACACCCATCAGTTTTATGTCACGATTTGTTTATAAAGGTTGATCAAATGGAAAGAAACTCAGAACCATGTCGTTCTAACTCAGAAAAATGGGCTGGAACAACAGTGACATATGAGGTCTTGACCTAACTTAAGCTAGTAATAATGATAGTGGTGAGTAAGTGGAGAGAAAGAGAGGGGAAATAAAGTCTGCTCTAGACATCCGGTCTTCCAACAGTCTTTAAAAAAGAGGAAAAGTATCGGATATTAGATCCTCTTAGAGCCAAATAAACTTCAAAATGAACCTAAAAAGATTACAGAAATGCTATAATCAAACCTACATTATATAGCTATGCAACACCCGACTAGATCATCCATGCCTGGGATTTTAGATTCAAAGGGAAAAGGAAAAGAAGAAGTCGGTTGCCATTAAGCAAGAAGTCTCAAATGTTCTTGTATAACCAGAGAACTCGAGGCTAAATTAAATCTTTACAATCAGGAGTTGTGCTCTACCATCGATGCTTACAAAAATACAAAAACTGAGTAAATATATTCCCTAAACATTCACCCAACAGAGGCATCTTAGAAATTCTAGGCTGTGGCATCTCTTCAGTCAAATCTGGCCTGAACTCCTTCGTTAGACATCACCTTAAATTTGCATGGCCTTTGCAGGGGGGGTAGCTGAAACATTAAAGGATAAAATAGCGTGTGCAGACTCCTCTGGTCAGACGAGGTCTCGACATGGCTTCTTTTAAAAAAAAAACCCGACATACAGGACTATCTTGGGCAGACTGCCTGCCGAAACCTTCATGCTTTTCATTTAATGAGTGATCCTAGGTTTCAACTACCTCACCCCACCTTCATTTACTTTTAGCAGGGACCAAGGTCGAGGCCGAGTTGAACTGGTACCTGGAGAACGCAACAATCCCTTCTATAGCTAAACCCGACACTTTGGCCCTTTGCACAGTTCTTTCTATCACCCCAAGTGACCACGAGTTGTGACCCTATGCCTATCTTCAAAGGCAATTTCGGGATTTTACGTTTCGATGATTCTGAAATGCAGTGGAAGGAGGAGACCCTCTGTTCTCTCGAAATCTCAGTAGCCGAAATGGCTTGATCGCGCGCCACATGTCCAATTGGATGGATGACCTAGATCACTTCTCAAATGTTGGACCACCTCTGGCCTACACCCTTTCGGCGTTTCAGGCTTCGGGGTTCTGAAATGCAGTAGAAGGAGGAGACCCTATGTTCTCTCGAAGTCCCGGTAGGCAAAATGGATTGATCGTGTGCCATGTGTCCCATTGGATGGATGGCCTAGATCACTTCTCAAATGTGGGACCACCTCTGGCCTGGACCCTTTCGGTGTTTCAGGATTCAAGGTTCTGAAATGAAGTGGAAGGAGGAGACCCTTCGTTCTCTCGAAGTCCTGGTAGCTGATATGGCTTGATCGCGTGCCATGTGTCCCATTGGATGGACGGCCTAGATCACTTCTCAAATGTGGGATCGCCTCTAGCCTGGACCCTTTTGGCATTTTGGGCTTCAGGGTTCTGAAATGCAGTGGAAAGGGGAGACCCTCTATTTTCTCAAAGTCTCGGTAGCCGAAATGTCTTGATCACACACCACGTGTCCCATTGGATGGATGGCCTAGATCACTTCTTGATCAACGGTCCTGGTTCTTTCGGGATTTCAGGCTTCGGGATTCTGAAATGCAGTGGAAGGAGGAGACCCTCTGTTCTCTCGAAGTCCTGGTAGCCGAAATAGCTTGATTGCATGCCACGTGTCCCATTGGCTGGACGACCTAGATCACTTCTCAAATGTGGGATCGCCTCTAGCCTGGACCCTTTCGGCATTTCATGCACCGGGGATACATGATGCAAGGAGGAGAGACCCTTGTATGTTGAAGTCCTGGTAGCCGAAACATCGAAATGGCTTGATAGTTTCATGAGTTTGGCCATAGGAGATGAGCTCAGGCTCTTGACCACGTGCAACTCTGCGACCCAAACTTACTCGATGGCCATCGACCTGCCCCATCTGTGGATCCTCGCCGTTGAAAGACAAAGCGCCTGCTGGCTTGATTTTAAGCCCAAAATGGAGATTTTACACGTGCTATGCTTGGGCGCTCATGACTGCGGCCTTTGAATAAAATGCATTTGATGGGTTTTTAAACCCCATTTCTTCGCATTTTACACCAAGGGCCTGAAATCGAAGAGAAACACCCTACTTGCAAGAATTGGCACTAACACTGATAAGAAAGCCAAATGGGATAATATGAATGACGAACCACTTGGGTTAATCAGAATGTCCATCTCTCCTGATTTAAGGTTCCACCTTCAAACAATTGATAAGACCAAAGAAGCTTGGGAAAAGATGGAATCTGTGTTTTGTAAACACAATATTATTCAAGCACAACAATTAGAAAATCAAGTACCAACTTTAAGACCAAGTGATTTTTCTTGCATTGAAGACTATCTATCTAAGTTTAAAACACTCGGAACTTTATGTGAAGAATGTAAGATAAAGATAGGCAAAGATCGTTGTATCTATCTTATTCTTTCTAAGCTAGGTAGTGCATATTCTATGTTTGTATCTACTTTTTATGCTATGCAAGAGGCTATAGGGACAACTTATCAAAAACCCACTCTTGAGAACTTTTATGATGCTTTGATTAGAGAGAAATATAATCTAGTACAACTTGGAGTGATCAACACTGCAAGTACCTCCAATAAATCCTTAGTTGTCCATCAGAAAGATAAACCCAAGAATCCCAAGAAGCAACATCTTCATCACAACAACAAGAAATATAAGAGTCCCAAACCCACTCAGATAGCTTCCGCTCATAATGGTCATAAAGGAGCAAAATATAAAAGTAAGAAGACTGACAGACATTGCAACTTTTGTGATAAATATGGTCATGATGAGTCCAAATGTTTCAAGAAGATGGAAGCTTTGGAAGCAACGTTGAAGAAGCACAACATCAATATTGATTCTACTTCTTCTTCTTCTTCTCATGGACATGAACTTTCAACTTCTAGTTTCTCCTTCAATACAATTTCTACTTCTACTTCTACTTATAATGAGTGGCTTATTGAATCTGGAGCATCTTTGTTAAGCCCTTGATGGGTGTTCTATATGCACTAAAAACATAGTAAAAACCCTCAATTAAATTGTCAACCCGGGGTAAGTAAACTTAGAGTTGTAGCAAAACATATGCCAAAGGTAGAAGGGCTGGTAGGAGTATAGTCTAACTAATGAAAGCAACTATCTAAGGATAATCTACTCAAGCAAACCTATCTAATTAGGAAACCCGACTAAGCAACCTGAAACTAGGTAAACTAAGTACTTTTGGGCCAAGGATCGATGGATAGTTCCTAGGAAAGCAAATGAAAACTCTATGTAAAGCAAACTAGTTTAACGATAAGCAAAAGAAAACTACTAAGCATAATATAAGCAAATGACAAAAGAAAACTTCTTTAACTTTCCAACCTACATTCAATGAGCAACTACCCTATGAAAGAAAATAAATAAGTAAGTAAGCAAAAGCACCTATCTAACCTATTAAAGAAAATAGACAAGTAAGCAAAGACACCTAACTAACCTACTAAAGAAAAAGGCAAGTAAGCAAAGGCACCTAACTAACCTACTAAAGAAAAAGACAAGTAAGCAAAGACAACTAACTACTGCAAGTAAAAATTCTAATTGAACAACTATCTAGCCTAAGAGGCAAGTGAACTAAATGCCTAATGCAAAACTATTTCTAATGTGTGAAAGGAAATCTAAATGCTCAATGAAATGCATGAAAAGAAATATATTCTATTGAAAGCAATAAATATTAACAACTAATTCTTAATCTATGATAAGCAAACTACTATCTAATCTATCAAAGCAAATTCTATCTATCCTACAGCAGCAAATAAGACTATTTTCTAAACTATGAAAGCAAGAAACTATCTCTTCTATGAAAACAAGAAACTGTTTTCTAATCTATGAAATTCAAATGCATTATATACTAATATAAGCAAACTTATACTATACTAAATTCAGTCATTAACTACAACTTGAAATTCCAATCTAAATCTAAGTAAGAAATTACATAACATAAACTAAACTAGCTCTATCTTTACAATTCAAAATGTAATAAGTAAAATGCTTAAAACAGAAATTAAAGCATGACAAAGTAAACTAATGAATAAATTAATCAACAACTAATTAAGAAAAATCTAATTAACAATTGAATAGGCAATAAAAAATGAATCTAACGCTATCCATCCACCGAGACCTTGGTTAAAGGAAACATAAACTAAAACTCTGTTCTACTCTGTTTTAATTCTTATTTTAAATCAAATTTCAAAAGCATGAATAAAATGTAATCTAATATCTACTTGCACATGGGGTTAGTAAATGAATTTGCAAATTTGTCTCTAATCTACTAGATTAATGCATTCTAACACACTCCATCATTATAACCTGCAAAAGGGAATCAAAACAATTTAAACTACAACAACAAACTAAGTAATAAACTGATAATGCATGTACACGAAATAAAGAGACAAATAAATCATAAAATGCATGAACAAAAAACAGAGATTTACCAAACTTCTGGTGGACCCCCCAGCAAGTCGTGGTCACTCTCTAAAACCACACCACGAACTCAGCAGGTCAAATTCACCATAAAAACCCAAAAATGCAGTTCTGGCATAATCTGGCAATGTAAAAACTCAAAACAAAGAAAAAACGAATTTGTCTCTAATACATTGGCTCTTCTACTTGGTTAAAAATATTCTAATCATCCTAGTGGTATTTATAATGTTTACATGCCAAGTAGTCGACCACAGGAGGTTCGAACCACTTCTAAAATTGGTAAATTTCATTAATGGTGCCCTAACTGTCGAAACATAGCGAGCCAATAATCACCCTCTTTGAACAACTGAAACTGAGTTGTCTGGAGCTCAGTAGCTGGAGGGGACAATTATAAACAAAACCCATGTGTCCGATTTTCCCATCACTAGCCGCCAATACCATAACCGCCAAGTCACCCTACGTTTTTGTGCAGGAAGAGGTGTTGGACGAAGTGTCGGATCAAGTGCCAAAAGGAGTGCCGAATCAAGTGTCGGAACTAGAAACATAGTGTGTTTTTGCCCTGTAACACCAGAAAAACGTGAATTATCTCTTGGAAATCATAAAACATGATGAATTATACTTGATACAATCATTAAACATGAATTATGCATACCTTGTGTCGATCATACCATTTTATCATGAAATTCTTCAAAAAGCTCCTTTAAAATATGAAAAACACATATGTACATGTGGAAAAAGTGTATAATAACCGTCATTAAAGTGATCATATCTCATTCCCAACATTACCCCCACACCTAATATTTTGCAGGTCCCACTGCAAACAAAATGAAATTGCCTTTTATGACTAACTTGCGAAGGAGGGGGTGGATTAGCTTTAGAAGCTTCTCCCTCTTGCCTGGGGGATTTTGACTTGGGATTTTTGTGGTGTTTTAATTGCATCCAGAGACTATTATTGGTGTCATTAATATCATCAACCTAACATTGTAGATAATTCATCTTGGCTTGTAGGACAACGTTATCATGGCGTAAATGACAACTCAATGTTTCATGCTCTCTAAGTTTGAACTGGAGTGCTCCAAGTTTGAATTGGAGGATTTGGAGTTTTTGGAGGCTGCTAATGACATGTGAGGAAGGCTTTATATGTATATTATACCCTTGATCCTTTAAACCATGTAAAACAACAATTTTACCTCTGCAAAATTAGTTCCAAAAGTGACTTCCCATAAGCGCAACAATTCTGGCCTAGCGAACTTGTGAAAAATAGGTATCAAAGTGACACCTGTAACTAAAAGATAGTAAAACCTATGTAAAAACTGAGAGATTTTTTTGTTTTTTAATATCTACTTGACAAAAACCTCTCTTAGTTTTCAAAAATTCACTTTCAGTTGTTAGGAATTCACACCAAGAAAACATGACTAAAACAGGAAAAACAGAGTGTTTTATTTCCTAAAAAACTAGGCCTCTAAGAGAATTTAATATATCCAAAACCATAATGTATATTTATAAACTGAGAGAGGTTATTGTTTTTTAATATTTCCTTGGTAATAATGTTTCTTGTTTTTCAAAAATTCATTCCCTGTTGTTAGGAAAACACAAAAAGAAAATATGACTATAACAGGAAAAAAACAAAGTGTTTTATTTTCTGAAAGCATAGGCCTCTAAGATGATAGAATATATCCCAAACCATAAAGTATATTCCAAAACTGAGAGATTTTATTGTGTTTTGGTATGTTATTAACACAAACCTCCTACAGGTTTCAAAATTACTTTCTCATTGGCTTAGAATCCCAGCTTGAAGTTGGTTACTCAAAACTTGCAAAAGCGCAGCGTGGTCTTTAAGTGGAATTATGGAGGCCTTCCTGGAGGATTTTTGGGCTGAGAGTGGTATGGTTGGAAATTTTATAATGTCTGATACAAAATTGAACCATCAAGCACTGCAAATGCCTTCTCCAACTCTCTGAAAAACTGACTTGAAGTCAAACTGTCCAAATGTGCAGAAAACCCTCCTATAGCGATTGTATTTGGGGAATTTATCTCAAATGATAACACCTGTGCATAAACCGAAGGAGGTTTTTGTTTCTTGGTCTATTATTGACAAAAAACTCTTTCACTTTTATCAAATTCATCCTCCTTAATGTAGAAACCAATTTTGAAGTAAATCTTTGACCAAGACAATCATTTGAAAATTGATGACAAGGAATGATGATATGACCATGATGAAAATGTATGACTTTGGATGAGTGGAGGGAGTAGTAAGGAAACCTAGGCACACCAATGACCATTTTACAACCAAGAGATGTCAAATTGTATTTGAGAATTTTATTTTGAAAATATAACAATTTGACCTAATAACCCTATCAATCGCATGAAAGAGAAAACTTGATCATAGGTGACTAACAGACTGACAAATACTAACAAAAGGCTTGGTTTGTACTGGTAGGCATGGTGAATCAGGAGAATTATAATTTCCTTTCATCGATCTGTAACAATTCAAACAATTTTTCCTCTTTTCATAAGCTTGTAATACAGATGGCGGTAAGTATTTAGGAGCTGTTATTGCTCTGTATTTGTCACAAAGAGTAGTTAAGTATAAAAAAATGCACATCAAAATTATAACACACATAATGATGTCAGAAGTATATAATTTTAGCATACCAATACAAACAACTGC
The DNA here is from genome assembly GCA_009831015.1 of Picea engelmannii. Classification (NCBI taxonomy): domain Eukaryota; kingdom Viridiplantae; phylum Streptophyta; class Pinopsida; order Pinales; family Pinaceae; genus Picea; species Picea engelmannii. The sequence continues at coordinate 24,347 of ML802193.1, read as the reverse complement.
TGATATAATATCCCAAGACATTGTAAAACAACAGTATAACATAATTTTGACAGAAATCCTACTTCCTCTTCTCATGGGTTTGCTATACAAATGGGCAATGCTTAGCATTTTTAGCTCAGGAAAACTCCCCCCAAAACCGAAGATATGGTAGGTCCTCGTGCCATGAATTAGCAATAGGCTTCTTGGTCTTCTTGCTCGATGAGGTTGTAGGGATATCAACAAGTTTCTTGGACTTTTGGTCCGGTAAAGGAATAGCTTGAGCATGAGGGTTTGGGTGGAGTAACAGTCCCTAGATCAAGAGTCTTGTTGATAGTCTTGATTGTAAGATGAGGCTTTTCAAATTGGTAAATGAACTCATCCCATGCTTTCTCCTGTTTTTCCAACTCGGCTAAGACAAGTAGTTTGATAAGTTTGTGGTAAAATAGGTTGTTATGGGGATTGGTTACATCCTTCCTCACTTGGAAAGACATCTTCTCAAGACTCTTTAAGAAGTAAAAGGGAAAGTTACAATGGCTTATGGAACTGAAAGTGAGCTAATAATCGAAAATGACAGGCTTTAAAGATGGAATAGATACCTTCACATGTAATCAATCTGGTGATGACTGTGAGAGGGTTGATTAGCTCCTCTTTTATCCACTCCTTGGAGTATCCCTTAGCTCCAGAGATGTTCTAAAATTTGGTTTTGAAAACCCTGTTATAGCTTTCTCTTGGCAACTGGTGGTGCTTAAATCAACGGTCTCCAACTCTTGGGAGCTTTGTGGTTGAGACAGTGATTCCTCAGAGGCCACGAACATAGTGAATAGGAGTTGAGGCAGGCTAAGAGTGTTCCATTGTTGTTGATTTTTACACCATGCTCACTCAATCCACTTGCATATGTAATGTTAAACCTACAATGAACAACCTGTAATAAAAATAAACCAGCAGAGTGGTTTGTTAAGGACATATACAACAATTTATAGCACACGGGAGTTTAGCACTTCAAAATAAAATGATTGTTGCTATAATAACGTGTATCATGAAAACAATACATGAATTTTTACAAAGATTTATTTCTTCTAGGCAATGTTATCATTTTTCAACTCATGAACCCCTCCCCCACACCTAAGTATAATGACACCTCACAATCAAAAATATAGGAAACCAATCAGTTCTCCCAATAGCTGAAGATTTACAGTTTGTAAAGTGTAAAGATAAATTTCACAGATTGGTCTGACAAGACGATTAGAAGATGTCCCCACCTATAGGATAAGATATCCTATATATATATATATATATATATATATATATAACAAGAGGTAGGCAAGAGAGTTTCAATATAGTCTCAGAGCTAGTTCCCAATGGCAAGTTTATGGAGTTCATTAACCTTAGCTTAACCATACATACTTCATGTCATCTTTGTCTACAAGTAATGTCGTACATCAGGACAAGTTTAAATTTATTATTTATTTTTTGTCAGATTACCATCCTCGCTAGGTAGAATGCCCCACTGCCAGCAAGCCTGTTCAGTACCCCAACGGGTTTACCTAGTCATACCACAGGCTGATACCCGTTGTCGGCAGACCTGTTCAGTATCCTAGTGGGTTAGCCTCTTACACCCACATAGACTGGCCCTCCATCTTTTAAGATTTTAATATAAGATTTATTTATGCAAGAGAATGGGGGGACAACTCTGAAAACAACATTTTCTTTATTTTTTCAATTGGGATGGTATTTATGTTAGAGGATGACTTTTCGTTATATTCCTTAGTAATTGTCCTGATGTAAGGGGTACTTAAGCAGATGTGGCCTATCTAAAAATATGATATAATCAAGCTATTTAGTGTGTAGTGGATGGTACCATTGAGAAAGAACAGAAAGGTATCTCTAGCCTCAACTCACTTTCTTCTTTTGTAATTTATTGTGATGTTTCCATTACTAACCACTAATCATACCTCCTTGTTACTTTTTAATAAAGATATTTTACTCACTTACTCAGGTTTCTTGGGAAAACTGTACGAGAGACCTCTAAGCTTGATGGTTACAGTGTCACTTCCTTATACAATGGTGAAGAGTTTCAAGAGAAACTGCTTTTGAATTCCTTAAGAACAAGAAGATGGAAGTCTTTGCAAAAACATGGCTAATTACAACAACTCATTATTCATTTGATGCTTAGCAGACAACATGGTTCAAGTGTAACAATGTTTTGAAGAAAAATCCTTCTTGTATATTTCCTTGAACTGTCTACTCCTGGTGAGATAAATACCTATAGAGATCTCTAAAACTGTTTGCAAAAACCACACTCTAAAATATAATAAACTAATGAGATTAATGAGATCAAGTCATAGGAACATGTATCTCATATTTGTTTTATTAAAATAAAATGTAAAATGAGGTTGCATTAGACTTCTAAGCTAAACTAACAACATGCAACTTTTATTTACTATCCTACCCTACCTAAAAAGAAATGGAAAATCTATATTCAAGTGTAAGAACTCTTCCAATGTAACCATGTGCAGAGCAAGATAAGAAACACACTCATATCCATATATGAAAAATTTACCGCAGTGATTACCTGGATATGAAGAACCAACCAACCTACATGTTTTTGCATCAGAAGGTGTTGAAGAAGAGAATAGTATTGTGGCTTGATGACCTCTTGAAACCAAATTTCAATGTAATATTGATGTTCATCAACAGTAATTTCTATGCTCTCCTTCATCATGCTATGGAGATCCTCTTCTTCTTGATGATTGATTTCTGAAGTACATAAAGGATTTGCTAAGATGGATGTTGAGAACTCCTCAATCTTAGGTCTTAATGATTTCTCTCCATTGGATGTGGTCCATAATTTTTTAGCTTCCTTCACATTTTGGCAAGGAAAATCATTTTGTAGCTCATAGGACCTTGACTCTTCTAATATTTCCAGAGAGGTAAACAAGTTCTTGGCTACTGCCAAAATATGTTCTTCTTGAAAAGAAGAAATCTCGACTGTTGCTAGGATTTGAGAAAGTTCCCTCAAGCTAATGGTTGCTTTTGAGTTCATCTTGCCATTTCAAAAAACCTAGTTCACACAAAGATGATGTCCAAAAAGTTAGGATCTCCTAATGGTGGTGTAAAAACAAAGGTTGTATTGTCTGGTTCTGTGGAAGGCTCGAGTGGTCTTGCCTCCTATCCCAATACTACTGGTGCTTCAATTTTTTGTTCTATAGTGCTCCCTGTTTTAGTCTCTTTTAGAGATTTCTTTATCTCTTTGGGTTGAGCTAGCTCCTATTTTTCGGTATTGGTCTGCGGAGCTTATGAGTGGAATGTTCCTTCCCCCAAAAAGGTCGGAAGGAACCTTGGTTGTAAGGTCTGATTTAGATTTAACGTATCTACCTTTTCGGTCTCTAGTCCTATTCATGAAAGTAAACAAAAATAAAAGGAAAAAATACCATTGGGCTTGGGGGAACCTGCTATAGTAGATGTCTAGGTTCTTACCTCTCATCTTAAAGTTCCCCTGCCACCAATCTAATTCTAAGGTCTAGGAATGATCTATTTCCTAACTACTTCTCACCTTAAGACAACTCCCTGGAAATGGCGCCAAAAATGATGGGTGTTCTATATGCACTAAAAACACAGTAAAAACCCTCAATTAAATTGTCAACCAGGGGTAAGTAAACTTAGAGTTGTAGAAAAATATATGCCAAAGGTAGAAGGGATGGTAGGAGTATAGTCTAACTAATGAAAGTATCTATCTAAGGCTAATCTACTCAATCAAACCTATCTAATTAGCAAGCCCGACTAAGCAACTTGAAACTAGGTAACCTAAGTACTTTTGGGCCAAGGATCGATGGATAGTTCCTAGGAAAGAAAATGAAAACTCTATGTGAAGAAAACTAGTTTAGCGATAAGAAAAAGAAAACTACTAAGCATAATAAGCAAATGACAAAAGCAAACTTCTTTAACTTGCCAACCTACATTCAATGAGAAACTACCCTATGAAAGCAAATAAATAAGCAAGTAAGCAAAAGCACCTATCAAACCTATTAAAGAAAATAGACAAGTAAGCAAAGGCAGATAACTAACCTACTAAAGAAAAAGACAAGTAAACAAAGGCACCTAACTAACCTACTAAAGAAAAAGACAAGTAAGCAAAG
>ML802193.1:0-14262 GCA_009831015.1 Picea engelmannii | reverse complement strand
ATGTAACACCAAGAAAATATTTGTTGGTGATGATAGATCTCTTAGTGTTGAAGGATCTGGAACAGTTCAAGTAGAAAATGGTCATTTCAATGATGTATTATGTGTTCCAAGTCTTTCTTGTAACCTTCTATCAGTATATCAAACCACTCATTCAAGTGAAGGTAAAACCGTAGAGTTTTCACCTCACCAAGTTGTAATGAAGGATCTAAAAGATCCTAAGAATGTTCTTGCAACTAGAATTGTTGATGATATTACCAGGTTGTACAAGTTTGACAACTTTGGGTCATCAACTTTTTCATCAGTTTTTGTTTCTCATAGCGATGACTTGAGCAAACTTTGGCATGAACGGTTTGGTCATCTAAACTATCGCTCATTGCAGCAACTATGTAATCAATAGATGGTGACTGGACTTCCTCTTGTTTCATGCAGAGATGGTGTTTGTGCCAGTTTTGACAATTTTGACAAATGTGCCTCTTGGCATGCCTCAAGCCCTTTACCGCTTGTTCACAGTGATTTGTGTGGTCCATTTTATTCTCCCTTTTTTTCTGGGTGCAAGTATTTATTAACTTCCATTGATGATTTTTCCAAATTGGGATACAACAATAAATGAAGAGTATCATTCTTTAATGGAAAATGATACTTGGGATCTTGTACCTCTTCCAAAAGGAAGAAAACTTTTCAGATGTAAATGAGCCTAAGTGTTGAAAGACACAAGGAAAGACACAAGGCTTGATTAGTTTCCAAAGGATTTTCCCAAGTTGATGGAATTGACTATAATGAAACCTTTTCCCCTATAGCCAAAATGAATTACATCTGACTTGTTCTTGCCCTTGCTACCTCACATAAATGGGAGGTCCATCAGATGGATGTTAAATCTGCCTTCTTGCACGGAGATTTGCAAGAAGAAATATACATGGAACAAACTCCTGGCTATGTCCAGAATGACTCTAGCCTTGTTTGTCGCCTTAAGAAATCTCTTTATGGTCTCAAGCAAGCTCCCCGAGATTGGTATGCCAAAATGAACAGCTTTCTTATTTCCACTGGATTCTCTAGATTCCATTCTGATCCTATTTTCTATACCAAGAAAGTAGGAAGCCATCTCATAATCCTTGTCCTTTATTTTGATGACCTTATCCTTACTGGTAGTGATTGAAAAATTTTAAACCATGTGAAAAACAACCTTAAGAATAAATTAGAAATGACAGACTTAGGATTTTTGCGCTATTTCCTTTGCCTCCAAGTTTTGCAAACCAATGCAGGAATTTTTCTTTCCTAGTCTAAGTATGCTTGTGACCTTCTTCGTCGCTTTCAAATGGATGGTTGTAAACCAAACCCTTCTCCTTTCCAGTATAGAGTCAATCTTATTGCCATATGTACTTCTCCCGAAGTTGATGCCACCCTCTACCATCAGTTAGTTGGTAGCCTCTTATACTTGACTCATACCTATCCTAATCTTTCCTTTGTTGTTGGTCTTGTTTCTCACTATATGCAAACACCCCATGAAAGCCATTGGAAAGCAGCTAAAATGATACTTTTCTATGTCTGTGGTACAATTCAATTTGGGATACATTACAGTTCAGGGGGGACTCCTTTATTGGTTAGTTTCACTGATTCAGATTGGGCCAGCGACCCTGATGATCAGAAGTCTACTACAGGTTATGTTTTCAACATTGGTTTAGGACTTGTCACTTGGGCCTGTAAGAAACAATAGCCTATTTCACTTTCTTTAGCAAAAGCAGAGTACCGAGCAGTGTTAAATGTAAGTTAGGAAGCCTTATGGCTTCGACAGATCCTTTCAGAGTTTGGATTCCAGAAGCAGCATCTGACCAGTCTTTGGTGCGACAATTAGAGTGCCATCAAGCTCACCAAATACCCAGTTCAACATCATCATAGAAAACACATTGAGCTACACATGCACTTCATCAGAAAGCTCATTCATGATCAAGTTATTGAAGTGCTCTTTTTGCCTATAGAAGATCAAGTTGCAGACATTTTCACAAAGTCTCTTACAGAAGCGAAGTTTTCCAAACTTCTATCTATGTTAGGAGTTGAGGAAGTTGTCATTAAGGGGGGATAGGCTCTAATGCCTCCTTCCTTATCCTATTGTGTCACCATTGGAAATCCTTCAATCCTATCCCAAGTTGTTCTCAAGGGGGGATGTTAGGATATTTAGACATGTAGGAGTTAGTTAAGATATACTTGGTCTAATGTGTCATTAGGTAAAAGTGTGTTTCTTAGTGTGTTTCTTTAGTATGCATTTGTAGTTAGGAAATCTGACGGTCATGATATGTTTCCAACATAGAGTGATCCGACAGTTCATACTCTCCTCGATCTTAATGACCATTGATCTGTGGCTTAACACCCGATTGGTCCATGATGTCTATTTAAAGAGCATGGAGGTTCATTTTCCGATGATTGATTGTGAGAAACTATCATGTAAAATCTCTATGTAATATTTTTCTTTTGCATTAATAAACTGCTCCAACTAGTCGCGTTAGTTGGGGCTGTGGATGTTTCCTCGTAGGGGTTTTACCATGTGAAAACATCGGTGTGTTGATCTTTGATCTTGTTATGTGAGTGGTTACTGAAGGTGTTCTTCCTCTGTTGGAATACCCGTGTTGTCGAACAAGTAGTGTCGATGGATGCTATAGAAAGTGGGTCCTTTCTAATGTCTTTTGTTACCAATTTTTTTGTGACAACTAACAATGGGTTGCCTATGGTAAATTTGAGATCCTTGTTCTGTTGTTTCACAATTATGTCGATAGCTTTGTTGACTATGAATCTATTCAAGTTCATGACCTTGTTGGGCCTATAAGGTGTGTGGAGACCCAATCCAAGTTCACTGACTGAGAGGTGACCGTCGATGAGGGGGATTTCTACTGTCGATCTACAGATGCCAGTTTCCATAGGAGAAGGTTCATTGTTTAGTTCTTCTTCATCCTTATTTATTTTCTCTTCTTCAACCACCTTTGTTGAAACATTATTTTCTGCCCTTTTCTCTGTTGTTTCTACTTCTGCAACTACCTTCCCAACTACTTCTTTCACCTCTTCTTTTGTCGTCATTGTTTCTTCTGCATCGACTTATGCTTTGGAATTGGATTCATTTTTATTTCTTTCTTCTTTTCTTTTTCATTGTTGCCTCCTCTCCTTCTATTGATTCAAAATTTGTAGTGATTATCGTGTCTTCCATTTCTACTTTTTCTTTTTCTTCATCTGTCTTATGTGCCTCTTCTTGGGATTTTTATTCATCCGAGATCCTTCCCATAAGTTTTACTTTCCATATGGAAATAACTTATTCTTATGTTCGGGAACCACAATGGACCTCTTCATCTTCCCAAGTAGCTGAAGTATATTCCTAGTTGTGTTTGTGCTTGTTGTAGTATTTATTGACCACTTCTTTCAGGTCATGTCTTCAAAAAAAAAAATCCCCTAAGTGCAATTATTACAATGTGTCTACCTCAGCTTGAGCCTGCTTGATGCATATGAAGGAGTATGATCTAAACCACATTGGTAAAGGTGGAAATATGTCCTTCTTATCTTAGTAGAGTGGTGCCCTGATTCCATGGATGATTATCTGATATGAAATCTCTTGCAAACCCAACCTATCTGGTAGAGACCTTGGGATAAAATGGAAAGCTTTAGTGGCTCCATATACCCTTATGTACATCTCATTATCTTGAAGATACCAATATCCAATTTTCCATACTATCATTAAGGCCTTGCTAGTCATGCATGGAGTGGATGAGTCGAAGATGAACTGATACAACAGTTCCAAGAAGCAATCACAAATCTTGTGATACTGAGTCTTGTATTTGTGATCCAAGAGCACTTTGTAGTATATTTGTATGGAAAGTTTGGTTGGATTCCAAGCCTAGCCCATATGTTTCCATTGATGACACATGCATACCATGTCCAACAGGGAGCAGGACATGTGAAACTTGGGAAACTCGTCAAGGGAGGTTTCCTTGACGGTTTTGATGGAATCTTCTATAGATTATGATAGGATATATGTTTGAAAACACGGGTACTCCAATAGAGGATGAACACCTTTAGTAACCACTCACATAACCAGATCAAAGATCAACACACCGATGTTTTCACGTGGTAAAACCCCTACGAGGAAACATCAACGCCCCCAGCCAATGCGACCACTTGGAGAAGTTTATTAATGCATAGAAAACGATTATATAGATATTTTACAAGAGAGTTTCTCACAATCGATCATTGGAAAATGAACCTCCATGCTCTTTAAATAGATATCATGGACCAATCAGGTGTTAAGCCATGGATCAATGGTTGTTAAGATTGAGGAGAGTATGAACCATCAGATCACTCTATGTCGGGAACATATCTTGACCGTCGGATTTCCTAACTACAAATGCATACTAATGCATACTAAAGAAACACACTAAGAAACAAACTTTTACCTAACAACATATTAGACCAAGTAGATCTTAACTAACTCCTAACTGTCTAAATATCCTAACATCCCCCCTTAAGAATAACTTGGGATAGGATTGAAGTATTTACAATAGTGACACAATAGGATAAGGAAGGAGGCACTAGATCCTATCTCCCCTTAATGAAAACTTCTTGAACTCCTAACATAGATCGAAGTTTGGAAAACTTCGCTTCTATAAGAGACTTTGTGAAAATGTCTGCAACTTGATGTTCTGTAGGGCAAAAGAGCACTTCAATAACTTGATCATGAATTAGTTTTCTGATGAAGCACATGTGTAGCTCGATGTGTTTGCTACATTGATGTTGAACTGGGTATTTCGTGAGCTTGATGGCACTCTAATTGTCACACCAAAGGCTGGTCAGATGCTGGTGCTAGAATCCAAACTCTGAAAGGATCTGTCGAAGCCACAGGACTTCTTGACTTGCATTTACCACTGCTAGGTACTCTGCTTCTACTAAAGAAAGTGCAATAACCTGTTTTTTCTTATAGGCCTAAGTGACAGGTTCTGAACCAAGGCTAAAAACATAACCTGCAGTAGATTTCCGATCATTAGGGTCATCGGCCCAATCTGAATCAGTGAAACCAACCAATAAAGGATTCCCCCCTGAACTGTAATGTATTCCGAACTGAACTGTACCATGAACATAGTGAAGTATCCTTTTAGCTTCTTTCCAATGGCTTTCATGGGGTGTTTGCATATATCGGGAAACAAGACCAACAACATAGGAAAGATCAGGACGGGTATGAGTCAAGTATAAGAGGCTACCAACTAACTGATGGTATAGGGTGGCATTAACTTTAGGAGAATTACAGGTGGTAGAAAGCTTGACTCCAGACTGGAAGGGAGAAGGGGTTGGCTTACAATGGTCCATGTGAAAGTGATGAAGAAGGTCACAAGCATACTTAGACTAGGAAATAAAAATTCCTTCATTGGTTTGCAAAACTTGGAGGCCAAGGAAATAGTGCAAAAATCCTAAGTCTGTCATTTCAAATTTCTTCTTAAGGTTGGTTTTCACATGGTTTAAAAGTTTTGAGTCACTACTAGTAAGGATAAGGTCATCAACATAAAGGACAAGGATTATGAGATGGCTTCCTACTTTCTTGGTATAGACATTAGGATCAGAATGGCATCTAGAGAATCTAGTAGCAATAAGAAAGCTATCCATTTTGGCATACCAAGCTCGGGGAGCTTTCTTGACACCATAAAGAGATTTCTTGAGGCGACAAACAAGACTAGATTCATTCTGGACATAGCCAGGAGGTTGTTCGATGTAGACAAGGGCAAGAATAAGGCAAATGGAATTCATTTTTTCTACAGGGGAAAAGGTTTCATTATAGTCAATTCCTTCAACTTGGGAAAATCCTTTGGCAACTAACCGAGCCTTGTGTCTTTCAACACTTCCATATGATGCATACTTAGTTTTGTAGACCCATTTGTATCTAACAAGTTTTCTTCCTTTTGGAGGAGGTACAAGATCCCAAGTATTGTTTGCCATTAAAGAACGATACTCTTCATTCATTGTTGTATCCCACTCTGGATGACCTGAAGCTTATGCAAATGTATTTGGATCATGGGCTTCTAAAACTTGAGCCAAAAGAGAAGAGGCTCACTAGAAATGTGAACATGTCTGATGTTGATCTAATGGATCACCGACAAGATCACCAATTGCTTCTCATGTTGAACGGACCCATCTAGGAAGCGATGGAGATGGTGTTGGTTCAAGTTCAAAGGACTCATATGGAGGAGGGTGAGAAGGCAAAGGTGGATTTTCATCCTCACTATCATCATCTAAAGAAGAAACCAGATCATAAGAAGGCACAAATGCCGAAGATGACTCGCAGGTCGAAGAAGGCACAATTGTAGAATTAGGCTCGCAGGCCAAGAGATTTTCATCAAATTTAACATATCTTATAATAATAATTTCATTACAATGTGATTGAAGAATTCTGTAACCTTTGACATCTTCAAAATAACCAACAAATATACACTTTTCACTTTTAGGTTGCAATGCTTTTCTTTTCTCTTCAGGAATGTGAGCCCATGATATACTGCCAAATACATGGAAGTGACTTACATCTGGTTTAATTTTAGTCCAAGCTTCTTCCAGTATTATATTTTTAAGAGCCTTTGTGGGAGTGCGATTTACTATGTAATTTGCACAGTTGATGGTTTCTGCCCAATACTTTAGACTTAATCCCTTATATTGGATCATACAATTAGCCATTTCTTTTAATGTGTAGTTATTTCTCTCAGCAACACCATTTTTTTGTGGTGTATATGGAACAGTGTGTTGCATTTGGATTCTCTGTGTAGTGCAGTAGGTTGTAAAATTATTGTTCACATATTCGCCTCCATTATCTATTCCTAACCTTTGAATTTGATGTTCAGATTTCTTTTCTACAAGGGCCTTGTAGGCCAAAAACTTGTCAAAAACTTCACTCTTGATTTTTAAGAAGTAAACCCAAGTACGTCTGGAAAAGTCATCAATGAAAGTTAAGAAATACTTGCACCCATAAAAAGAAGGAGAAGAAAGTGGACCACACAAATCACTGTGAACAAGCTGCAAAGGACCCGAGGCATGCCAAGAGGCATGTTTGTCAAAACTATCCCGATGATGTTTGTCGAGAAAACAACCGGCACAAACACCATCTCTGCATGAAACAAGAGGAAGACCAGTCACCATCTGTTGATTACATAGTTGTTGCAATGAGTGATAGTTTAGATGACCAAACTACTCATGCCAAAGTTTGCTCAAGTGATCGCTATGAGCAACAAAAATTGATGAAAAAGTTGATGACCCAAAGTTGTCAAACTTGTACAACTTGGTAATATCATCAGCAATTCCAGTTGCAAGAACATGCTTAGGATCTTTTAGAACCTTGATTACAACTTGGTGAGGTGAAAAATAGGCGGTTTTACCTTCACTTGAATGAGTGGTTTGATATACTAATAAAAGGTTACAAGAAAGACTTGGAACACATAATACATCATTGAAATGACCATTATCTACTTGAATTGTTCCAGATCCTACAACACTAAGAAATCTATCATCACCAAAAAATATTTTCTTGGTGTTACATTCATTTAGAGTAGAAAATATGGCTTTATCCTTAGCCATATGATAAGATGCTCCCGAATCAATAAGCCACTCATCAGAAGAAGTAGTAGTAGAATTTGAATTGAAGGAGAAACCACAAGTAGAAAGTGCATGTCCATGAGAATAAGAAGTAGAATCAATATTGATGTTGTGCTTCTTCATCGTTGCTTCTAAAGCTGCCATCTTCTTGAAACATTTGGACTCATCATGACCATATTTATCACAAAAGTTGCAATGTCTGTTAGTATTCTTACTTTTTTATTTTGCTCCTTTGTCACTAGTAGGAGCTAAAGCTGTCTGAGCAAGTTTGGGACCCTTATGTTGCTTGTTGTTGTAGCAAGGATGTTTCTTCTTGGGATACTTGGGTTTATATTTTTGCTGGGAAACTAAGGCTTTGTTGGAGGGACCTACAATTTTGATCACTCCAAATTGTACAATCTTATCTTCCTCTCAAATCAAAGAAGCACAAAAGGACTCAAGATTGGGTTTTTCATAAGCTTCTTCCCCTAGAGCCTCTCTCGTGGCATAAAAGGTAGATACAAACACAGAATATGCACTACCTAGCTTAGAAAGAATAAGATAGATGCAACGTTGTTCCTCCATCTTTATATTACATTCTTCACATAAAATTCTGAGTGTTTTAAACCTAGATAGATAGTCTCCAAGGAAAGAAAAATCATTTGGACTCAAGGTCGGTATTTTATTTTCTAACTATTGTGCTCAAATAATATTGAGCTTACCAAACATAGATTCAATCATGTCCCAAGCTTCTTTGGGGTCATCAATATCTTGAAGGTGGTACCTTAAATCAGGAGAGATGGAAATTCTGATTAGTCCACATTCTTCATCATTCCTATTATCCCACTTGGCTTTCTTAACAACATCAGTGGGTTCTTTTTCCTTTCCCAAGGTAATCTGGTACAAGCCTTTACATCTTAATAAATCTTCCATATGAAATTTCCATTGGAAGTAGTTGTTGCTGGTAAGCAAGACAATACTTGTAGAAGCCATATTAAATATGTAGATAATGTAGATTTAGAAACTGAAACTGATGATCTGGATGGAAAGAGCTCGAAAAGTTATGCAGTTTAAAAAAAAACAGCACTGAAAACAGATTTCCGATGTTAGAGTTATGTCCTTTTAAAAAAAGGTACAATCGGTAACCAAATGACCACGTGATTGTGTAAGTTGCTTTATGAAGTGACCCACTTTTATAAAGATAAGTGGGGATCACTTTTACAATGAAGTTACTTTATAACAGAAAATTTGCATGCAAAATAAATAACTCTAAAATAAAATATTAAAGCTACTTATAGTGATTCACTTTTATACTTGAAGTGAAGTACACTTTACAATTTTAGCATGAACTTTTTCAAAAAAGGTAACAAAAAGAGAGACTCGAACTCAATACCTCTTACTTAATAAGACAACTTTTAACCAAATGATCTAGCAAAACATATTGTAATATTCAAAAGGACAATTGAGGGTGTTGTTGTTGTTGTTGTTGTTTTTGTGGAAGACGGCCTTGGAGAGCGTGCTAAAAAAAAACTCTTTTCACACAAGAAAAAAATTTTGCTTCTCGATGACAACAAGGGTTAGATCTCGGTTAGCTTACCCAGAAAATGCACCTTTTCCTATCTGTTTGTGATTTGCTGAGATCTCACAGGGCACGGGGAAAAGAGCATACGTAGATCTAAAAGAGTAACAACCTGGAAATAAATAAAACAAAACCGAAATAAAACCAAAATACTACTCTGCAAAAATTTTAAAAAATGTGTATTCAAGCTTTATACCTCTGGATCTAACTATAATGTCCGTATCTCGAGCAAAAGGAAACCTTTTCGAGTGAAACAAAAAGTGTTCCTGAATGAAACGAGCGCTCTGGATGCAATGGAACAGTCCTATCATCCCAGAAATGTACGAAAATGATAGAAAGTGGAGATGAGGAAACTCGTCTTCAAGATCACGATCTTCAACAATAGTGGGTCTTCAAACAAGCTCTGATACCATGCTAAAAAACACAAGTATTCCAACAAAGGATGAACACCTTCAGTAACCACTCACATAACCAGATCAAAGATCAACACATCGATGTTTTCACATGCTAAAACCCCTACGGGGAAACATCCACAGCCCCAACCAACATGGCCACTTGGAGTAGTTTATTAATGCAAAGAAAAAGATTACAGAGAGATTTTACAAGAGAGTTTCTCACAATCGATCATCGGCAAATGACCCTCCATGCTCTTTAAATAGAGATCATGGACCAATTGGTTGTTAATCCATGGATCAATGGCCGTTAAGATCAAGGAGAGTATGAACTGTCAGATCACTCTATGTCGGGAACATATCGTGACCGTCGGATTTCCTAACTACAAATGCATACTAAAGAAACACACTTTTACCTAATGACATATTAGACCAAGTAGATCTTAACTAACTCCTAAGTGTCTAAATATCCTAAGAATATCATCGCAATTGAAGGATGAATTTGTGTCAGTGCAGTATTACATTAAGTCCGTCATGGATAATGTGAACTTTGATGCATCTTTTTCCCTGTATAACCAACATAGAATCGCTAGAATATACCAGTACAACGTCCTCGGTGAACTTGTAACATCACGAACTTCAATTTTTTTTTTTTTTTTAAATTCTCATTGTCAAAAGTATTATCTCATAATGTTATAATCAATTCCTTCTGGTATAATTTCATTGGAAAAGGGTAAACCCCTTGGATTATAATTGTACAATTTTGTTTATCTAATCATCATGATGTTACCTATAATGACCCTAGTCGTTATGACAACATGCACCGCATAACAAGAGAAAATTATATATATATATATATTAAACGAGAAGGTAACAACGAAAAAGAGTCAACAAAACAACTCAATGAAGAACACAACGTGCGCAATTAATGCATACATACCTAGCATACTAGCACATCACGCAGCTGGATGCAACATATGAAAATCAATCAGCCCAAAATGAAAACGAATACCTTCCCATCCTACCCTGCAAGGTTAGGACCTCCAAGACACATAAGCAATGCTCAAGCCCAGGTTCCCATCAATTTTGACGATTTAAGGTCTCAAGGTTGGCGACTGTTCTGAGGAACAAGGAGGTGTCTACTTCCCGCCCATCACAAGAAAGACAAGCCTACTAAGCTAAGGACAATCATCATTCCAACCCAATGCAACCAACCTCAACGGCACATGTGGCATGACCCTTCAATGCAAGCGAGAGATAACAATCATTGATTGAACATTTGAATGGTGCACCACCAGGAAATCCAAACATTTATACATTACTTCAATCGACTTTCAATTTACAAGCGCGCAAGATATCTGATATATGCAATCTATCTAGCAATAACCAACTTGAGGCGCAATTCTATTTAAATTCCGGGTGCACCATTCAATCATTCATTCATTAAAATAAAATCTGAGTCATAATAAAGGATGCACCTTCCGCGGGACTTTAGGTAACCATGCATATATCATGTCAATGTAAACAACAATTGTGATTACTCAACTTGACAATTTAAATAAAGAAATGACTAATGAAGCTACAACTTGTAATACATCCTTCCAACTTTTGCAATCATCGAGTTTATTCTCCATTAAGATTTTTTTTCATTGTACACCAATTATATTAGAATAAATTAATATTATCCTATAAAAATATTCTTTTAACATAAGGAAATAATTACTAGTCAAGTCAAGTGAAGCTACTATCCTTTCAAGGATTAATCCTTCCCTGCCATCTATCTGAAAAGTACATCCTCTTAACATTAATGTAGAAGATTAAGGACAGCTTCTACATAATAAATTATCATTTAGAATAAACATAAAATAATTACACTAACATCATGATATTATCTAAAGTTTAGTAAAGTACCAACAACTATATTTTCAAATAACATCATTAGATTAATAAAACCATTAAAAAACAACGTTAGTACCCTATTAAATACCATTATAAGAAAACCATTCTAGTACGATATTATAAGACAGTTATAAAATCACTATAAAAGCCATTAAATCTCTACTTCCATCCCTATGTTTTTCCACTTAGTGACCTTATAACCAATAAAAAAATTTATTAAACAAAAGTATATCATACAGTCATGCACATGTTTCTAAATCCATGCATTGTTCTATCAATTAGAAACAATAAAAGGATATTATAACAGGCTGCCATTCCAAGGGTATTGATTTGGTATGTTCGACAAGAGTGTGGAGTTTGGCAAGTCATTATTCAATGGAGTGATCGGCTACAGTTAAATCTATCGAAGGGAAACTATAACATTCAATCATTCTACCTGTTCTTCGTTAATTCACGGCTCTAAAACAGTTAAGAAAAACACTTAAAAATTATGTTTCCATCATAATGCACAGTTGTAATCCACCTGGCGTTGTTCACAACCATAAATTTACTTTGTTGTTTATGGCATTGTTTTAAAACCGTCAACAAAACATTAAAACACACTGCCATAAAAAAATGAAACAGGGATAGCGAGTTAGTCGCTTGGCTTACACACCATTTTAAAACAGTAAATCAGGGAATAAAGTTAAACTAGAAATAAACATGATTCGATTCGATTAGTTTTTTTCGAAAAAAACACAAAGAGCCTTCAACGCAGAATATGTTCCTGCTGGGCACACTTAAAATTTCAAGGATATAAAAGAGGTGTCAGTTTTGATGTTGAAGTAAGGAAAAATGTCTTGATTGTAGAGCCATTGCATATCAAGCATATAATCTTGTTTCTTTTACTAAAGGATTTTTTTTGCAACATATAAATATAAGACTAAGGAATCTTCCTGAAAACATTAATAGCTAAGTGGTTTGCCGCCCATGGAAATATTACTTAAAAGTTTGTGCCCTTGAGAGAAATGGTAGGGAATGAAAGTTTAATATGCATTAGATAAAGCATGAAAGTAAATCACAGGGAAGAATAGAACATGGACCTTTATCGAATGATTTTATGGTTTGTCTTACCAAATCTCAGCATTAGAATGTTCAAGCTTTCCACTTGTCCGAAACGGATTTTCACCAAACAAAAGAATAATTAAATATTTAGACTGGTAGATTAGAAATATTACAGTGGCCATGAATATCATGATTTTTGGGATAAAAAGAACGAATCTTAGAGTAAGAAAACGAGGGGAAAACGATGTCGATTTTGGAATTTGTAGACTTGGAGTCACCGATGTCTTTATTCTGTTTTCGATTTTAGCATCCATCCGTGGTGATTTTTTGATGGATTGCAAGAAGTAAGGGCTATACAGTATCCAAGCAATGAAAATATCTAATTTAAAAAAATCGATAACATAATTCTGGGCATCCCTCCTTCCACTAAGGATCGTATCAGTTATAAAAACAATAAACATAAATTATTGGTCAACTAAATTCATGATTTTTATAACCATTGAATACCGATATATATATATATATATATATATATATATATATATATATACCAGAGAGTGACAGTTCACCGAAATTTCAATCATCACCGTAAATGTATCTATCGTTGTGAAACAAATTATTATTGTAGCAGCGAAATATCAGTGTAAACGGAATGAAAATTATTCATGTGCATGAGAATTATCCACCACCGCTCAGCAATTCACTAAAAAATCATAGTATTCGCTCAACAGATGCTAAAAAAAAATCACTGTAAATCGCTCCACAACATTACTGTAATTCGCTCAACAAAAAAACTGAAAATCGTTCAACAAACACACTATAAATCGCTCATCAAATCACTGTACTCAACAAGATGATTGTAAATCGCTCAACAAAATCACTATAAATCGCTAGTGAAGGGATGGGTTACAAAGCAAATGAGTTTTAAGAGCCCAACTCGACTACAACTAGCATTCTAAGACCACAATAGGAATTGAAACTTAAATAAAGCTTAGATTTAAAACATTACTATGAACAGATAAAATAGAGTCAACTGGAAATGCATTAGTTGCTTCATCATCATTATAATCTCATACATAGGAAAATTTTAACTGAAATATAACAAAATTTAAATACACGTACCGAATCGGAAGGCGATGATCCCGTCGATGTTGTCCTACGCATTCGCTCCGTCCAGATCCTGCTTGTCGATCGATGAGACCTCATCGGTACCTCCCATCCAACGCTAGGGGCACTCTTATTCCCCTGGGTCCCCACGAGCTGCAAAGAGGCCACGCACACAATACTAGAGAACGCTATCTCTCGGTTTGTCTCGCTTACCCGAGCTGGGTATCCCAACTCCCACAAGAGAAAATCAGTCAAGATAAAATTTTGGGAGCCTAACGTTACAGAAGCCAGATGTGATCCATACTCCTCCTCTACCATTCTTTTTATATAGTTTTCAAGTGATTAGTTTCCCAAACCCTCATTATATTCCTTTTTCATTTATTTAATTACAAAAAACCTCCCCCGTACACATGTCACTCGATCCCCTAGTTGCACCAGAAAAACAAATTATTAATTACTTAAATTTTCCTATTTCCCTCACCCACCTAAAAGATTTCCTAAAAACGTTCTTCGGTGTCCCACTATTCCCTTACAATTCTTAAATGACTTATGCCTTACTTAAATACTAGCTGAGTTCATAAATAGAAAGTTCCAAAGGCTAGATTCCTTACTATGTTAGGCATTCCTCTTTTTCTTTAAGTTTCCCCTTTTCTTTAAGTTTCC
>ML802192.1:272241-306371 GCA_009831015.1 Picea engelmannii | reverse complement strand
GGGGGAAAACCTAAAAAAAAGAGGATTTAGGGTTTGAGACTGGATAAAAGAAAGAGAGAGGGGGAAAGAAGGGGACTTTTTCAGCTATTGGTATTGTTATGCTGCCAGACTAAAGACTGGACTGATTTCTTGTAGGAGTTGGGGATTCTCAGCTAACTTGAGTGGTAGCTCAGCCTTGGAGGCGAGCTGAGAAGCTAGGCTATTGTCTGGGTTGTGTGTGGCCCCTTTTTGGCTCGGGGGGCTAAGGGGGAAGGAGAGTACCCCTAGAATTTGGCTGGGAGATACCGGTGAGTCCTCTACGGTCGGTAAGCAGCAAGGCGACGAAGCAGCGAGGAGCACATGAGTTCATTGCGACAAGCAACAAGGCAACGATATGTTCAGGTTTTCAGTAAAGTAGAATGCTTAGTTATTTGTTGCTGAGTTGTTGATTGTACTATAGTGAATGGCATTCCCTCGTTCCTTAAACCTTGCAAGAGAAAACAAAAAAACAAAAAAAACGGGGGTATTATCTGTAGATTAGCGCTGGTAATCAGCTCTGGAAATCTCCTTCGAAGTTGTCCCTGTAAACTGCATTGGTTATTTCATTTTATTTATATTGGGCGTTTTCTTCTCAGTGGATTTTCTCGTGTTACCTTGGGCGTTTTTTTTTTACACTCAGGGAGCGTTTTGTTTTTCTGCAGTAGGGTTTTTGTCTTTATACACTGGGCGTTTAAATTTATATTGGGCATTTCATTGGTGGGTATTTGTTTATGAAGCGTTTTTACATTTTGTAGGCATTATTCACTTTTTTCCGGGGCATTTTATTTTCGGTTGGGGCATTTACATATTGTGGGTGTTTACTTCTGACTGGGGAGGGCGTTTTGTTCATTGATTTTACCCAGCTTCCTTACCTCAGCCAAAGGGCGTGGCTTTATTAGGTGGTCGTAGGATCTTCCCTGTGTTTTACTGTTACAAACACCTTGCGTTCTGTTGTAATTGTTGTGCACGGTGTGTAGGCTCCAATATTGAGACTGTGCGTTGATATTACTATTTTTGATAAATAAATAAATATTATTAGGGTGTTAAGACAATGTGTTGCCCACTATTACAAATTTTAACATTTTCCTTTAACAATACAGGTTTAAATAATAGGTTTTCCAATTGTCATATTATTAAGTTTTCCTTTAATAATATCTTGTATGCTCTTAATAATATCTCGTATGCTCTTGATTGTGCCAAAAAAAAACCCTAAATGTTGGTTCCATCTTGTTAATAACTACATCATCTGGATAAATTTGATTTTATAAACAAATCCATATGGTTGATTGATAACTATGAGACTGTAACAAGTCTGGACTTCCTAATTCCTCATTACCGTTGTTCAAGGCATTGTACAGTTTTGTGTTTTAAAAAAAAAAAAAAAACGAAACAAACGAATAATACATTTGATAGTAAGAAAGCACTGTTTAAGTATATAATCGTCCAGTTGTTGATAGCAGCATGTGGGGACACTTCTCCTATCACCAGCCCAACACGTCAGCCCCTTTGTACCTTGAGAGTCCACGGAAATATTCGGCCCAGGTAGTTACAATGCTTACATTTGGGATTGGAGTGTTCTATTAATGCGTGAATCAAATTCAGAAGGGAGTCGATATGTTCATCTCTGTTCTTGAACAAAAACAAGCACTGATCTATTTATTCTACCCATATTCTGCCTGTCACTGAGTGATTGATAGCCGCGTCTTCTTTAGTGCATGGACTCCTTGACTGTTCCTTTGCAATTCTCTGCGACCTGTCGTCGACAAAGTATCATGTACACCTAGGCGTCTTGCAGATTAGGGCAGAGTTTATCACTCTGGCGTCTTGTAGAACGGGACAGAGCTGCATACCTGTGCGTCCTTACCCTTAGCGAAGGAAGGTCGGCCACCGGTTATTTACTTGACTGTTGGTTATTTCGATGCGTTACAGGGTGGCTTTTTCTTTATTATAGTTTAGTTTCTCAATATTTAACCTAGAACGTTAGCCCAGTACCCGGGATAGTTCAGCGAAACCCTAGATCTCATTTATATTTTTATATTAAAACTGACAGGTAGTGCCAAAAATAAATGCATATATCTTATTGAATTTCGAACAGACCGAGGGGATGGTATCGATGTTGTTGATTCCTTATTTCTGTATTACTGTCTTGTGGATAGCATACACGATGGATTTGGATTATCATTTATTGCAGATTTCAGTGATAAAATGCATGGCGGATATTGTGACTGGTTAATTTGGATTGTTAACTAAAAACGTAGGGATTAATATATAATTGTTAGTCAATTGTTAATGAATCGGTTTCCATTTAATGGTTATGCAATTCCATTGCTATTTATTAAATGCTATTTAAATTAAGCATGAATGTATTGCTAATTTTGGGCATTGTTAGGGTAGCATTTAAAGGTATGCTTCTGGTAATATGCGGATAATAATATTATGGCTTAATTGTAATGATCTGTACCTAATTGTTGTACAACTGTAAATTAATCGGCTTCTGTTAAACGGTTATGCATTTCCATTGTTATTTGTTAATTTCTATTTAAGTTAAGAAGGAAATGTATAGCTATTTTAGGGCAATGATAGGGTTCTCATTGTAATATTATTGTGATATAAAATGATATGTTGTTAGGATTAATAATCCATCCGTTGGCAACCTACCAAAAAGTGAGGAATTGATCTTGGGTTGCATGTTAATGGTAATGATGTCATTAAAATTTTATTGGAAATTTAGTTAGTGGATATGCAAGGTCAATTATTGTCAATGTACTATTTAAATTCTATTATGAATTTAGCTGGCGAAATTAGTTGACATCATTTAGGGTATAGATGTCTTTATCATTTTATTTGGAAATTAATTAGTGGACTTGCAAGGTCTTTTTATCGTAAATGTGATATTTAAATTTTTATTATGAACTCAGTTGGTGAATGGCAAGGTCTCTATATTATGATATAATAATTGCTAGCGCTATGGCGAGGTCATTATAATTTTACTCGGAATTTGTTAGTGAATGTGCAAGATCCTTATATTGTAAACGTAATGATGCTAGCACTATGGTGTTGTCGTTGGATGTTATTATGAATTTAGTTAGCGAATTCACAAGTCCTTATAGTACAATGTAATAACGCTAGCCCTGATGGCGATGTCATTGTAGGTTCTTGTCATGGTAATTTATCGTTGAAATCTTGAAATGTAATATCCTCGCTTATGGAAGGATGCTACCTAGCCTTGACATCATAGGAAAGTAAGAGCATTGATAATGGTTTTTAATATCTTGTAGAATACATGTAATGGTAAGGTTGATCATTATAAGGATATTCCAATTTTCAACCTAAACTGGTAAGGTCCTTAAACTAAGAGTAAAAATATTTATGTGTTAGATTCAGAGTTTATCATGCGTATTCACCTTATGGYTGGGTGGATGACGTATCGACTAACGGCTTTAAAYGAAGTAARTGATCTATGCTTGATGCCAATTGAGTCGCAGGTAATGYTGAGTCRTAACTAATAGTTGTTATTGTTAGTGTCCTTCTGACTTGCGCCTTCCATAGAGGTCGTGGTTGCCCTTGGTTTTGTAGTTTTCGGTTGTCTTGCATTGCATGGTCAGCTGGTGTCGGGCGGGATGTAGATACCTTCAGTAGCCTTAGTATTGTGTCCGTGTGTTCTTCTGCGACAAGAATCTAGTGCCGTATCAAGAGTCTCGGGCCCTTTAAAGGCAGGGTTTCCACTCTTGCGACACACCTAAAGGGATTACTAGTTTTTGCCTGAGCAGTCGGCCAGGAGCCTGTCTAATCTTCCTTCGAGAAGACATAAGACTAAACACCCTACTTTCCTGTGCAGAAATAGTAACCCTAACACCATGGATTCTTCCCTCTGTGTTCTGACTGTGCAACCCCAAGTGTATCTTAATGATTGTTTGTGCGCCTTACGCCTATGGTCGTTTGTGGTTGCAGTTACTCGTTGTGTGTCTTCAGTGTTCTTGTGCTGAACTTCGTGGTTGCGTCTTGTTGGTTCGAGTGGTGACGTAGAGTCAAGGGTGTTGTTACTGCTACATGCGCGCACACACTTTAATAAAAAAAAAAGAAAAAAAAAATTGCACCTATTGTCCGAGTTGTTGTCGTCACAAGGAGGGTTATTACACCACTCCACTTACTAAGACACATGCTCCATTGGTTCCACTCCAGTTACATGAACACTATCACAACCAAGGCATCCCCAAGTCAAATACATGCCTCCATGAAAGAATCCAAGCTACCCTATGTTGTCTAGGTCTCAATTCCCTCCTCTATAATTTCAATTCTTTTTGTCCAATGTAGGGCATCCTCCCAATAAAGCAACCAATATAAATTTGGCCAACATAAATAATGTCCCAATTTATCTAATTATCTCTAACACTCCAAGGAAGAATGTAATGCAAGCATTCAACTAAGGTTAATGAACCACTAAGTAAACCACCTCCAATGTGCAAATCCATCTCAAACCATCCAAGGGATAATCATACACCATGTACCCCAAATCTCATGAAGCACCCCCAAACATGGTGTAAACACTTTTAGAGTAACCTCAAAAGCTAACACAACCCCTATGACTTTGTTAAACTTGTTAGATAGTTTTATAAATTGATAATGAGAATGACTATAACACAACCCCTATGAATTTGTTGAACTTGTTAGATAGTTTGCTAAATTGATAATGAGAATGCCTATTTCCTAATTTTTCTTTGATGGAACATCAATAGCTACTTTTACCTATGGAAGAGAATCAAATTAGTGGATGGTCCTTATAGAATCAATACATGTGGTATTATGATATACATTTATCATGAACTTTGATTCAACCTTACTAGTTCACTTTATTTTTCTTAAGACATGGTTGTTATTTTTCAAGGTGCCCAGTGTTAACTAGATTTTCCTATGCTTCTACCAAAATTATAGAAACTAGACTTAGCAAAATTATAAAGATTCCTATCAAACCTAGTGGATATTCATGTTGACCTTCTTATAGAGTTAGTTGAATTTCATGGACTCTTATAGAATTTGATCCCAATGATGTCGATCCCAATAACCTTTTTTATTCATGGTGTTTTCCCCCTTGTTTCTATTTGCATTGGGATTTTGGGGACCATGACATGTTTGTATTGAAAAAAGTTCACTTTATTCTACATTGAACATATATTACTATTTTGAAGAAATACCATAATTGTTTTGAATTATGTCAGAATTGTAGTCGATTCATTCATATTTATAGTTAAGCCTTTTGTTTACGTATTTTCATTGGTATCAAATCCTATGTGCCCATATGTGTATGGATTTATCTCTATACAAATTAAATCCCATATCTAGTCTACTTTGACAAAATAAAGTGGTTATTTTTCTTGTTGTGAGAGAAGTAGTTTAGTGAATGGATTTTATAGTTATTTCCTTGTACTTATAGGTTTTGTTTGGTATGAAATCTTATATGGCTAGAAGCGTATTGGTTTATGTCTATAAAATTTAAAAAAAAAAAAAAAAACGAAAATAAACGTATGTCTACTTTGAAAAAAATAGCATACTTCATTTTATTTGTGTGATATAAGTATTTTAGTAGATCACCATATAGTTATTGCCTTGTACTTACTTGAAAGTGAAGATGTAAATCTCTTGTAGAAAACCCATGTTATTGTAGCATGGTTGGATATTCTCATAAATAAACATGTTAGAATACAACTATACATAAACAAAATATATAGCTTCATTATAGTAGGTGTACAATTAGATTATGAAATGTTAGAGCTAATTTCAAGAGATATTCGTCATAGATAAAATTTTAGTATCGAAAGAGGGATACGTATATAAATAATGTCATTGTTTTCTATTGATAGTTATTAATATGGTAATGATAATATGCAGTTGCCACATAAAATTATGAAAGCCTTGTGTAGCAAATATTGTACAAAATATGTTGTTCCAAAACTATGTTCTACTCAACGATATCAATATTATTTTGCACACATACACTCATGGTTACTTATAGCTAACATAACTTGTCAATTGTTATTTTTATTCTAGAATGGTGGTTTCCATAGATCATTATTGTAATTACATGATAAACTCATGAACAAAGAAATCATAAAAAAGAAACCAAAATCCTCATGGTTAAGTCCAAGCTACCACCAAGTTAATTCCCTAAAGTGTAGTCAATGCAATGAGAAATAGGAAAGCTCCATGTTAATGCTACTTGCTACCAATTTTATGGAATCAAATTAATCACCATATTGAATGCATATGGAAATATGGTTTCTTTGGAGGATTATCATAGTTCTTTATTGAGAGAAGTAGTTTAGTGAACATTCATTACATTTTTTTATTTTTATTTTGTTAATTTGTGTGGAACCTGTTGGCTACGTGATTAACCTGTGGATTGAGAAACCGCGACTCAGGGGCATCTAAGCCGTCAAAATCACCTGGGGATCGCACTCGGCCTGAGCCACACCAACCCTTAACATGGTTGGATTTTTTGTCCCCGCGGGTTTCGAACCGGTGACTTTAACATCACGGAGTGGCTTAACAACACACTCCGTCACCGACTGTCCTACACCTCAGGGACAAACATTCATTACATTTATTTCCCTTTGGTACTTATTTTCTTTTGGTACTGGATGATGAATATTTTAGGATCTTATAGAAAATGCATGTTAATGTAGCATTCATGAATTTTCTTGTAAAACATTATGTTAATACTAAATACACTTATGCACATAGATATACATAAAGAGAATATATACCTTCAATATTGAGAGCATACAATTAGCTTACCAAATGTTGTTCCTAGTGTCAATATAATTCTCCCATAGATTTTGAATACCAAAAAATGAGAAAATCAATAAAGGATGAAATTGCTTTCTATTAATGTTTAGGAACATAATAAAGGATGAAATTGCTTTCTATTAATGTTTAGGAACATACTAAAAATAGTGTTCAGTTCCCTCCTACAATTATGAAAACCTTTTGTAGTAAATCATGTACGCAATATATTGTGTTGGAACTGTGTTCCTTGAAACATCATTATTTTTATGAACTCATACATTCATGCTTACCTATAGCTATAATATCCCCTCAGTTTTCATTTGTATTCTCCAAGGTTGGTTTTATTTTATTAGTCCCTACCCTTTGGGCAACAAGGACTTATAGTAATCGATTTTTTATGGTTGTATTATTATGGCACGGAAACCAAACAACTTAAGCAAAGTTTTAATAGTTTCATGCACATTTCCAAGTCACTTTTGGTTTTTAGGCTAAAGTTTTAATTTGGAGGCCTTATTTGGCCTCTTCCCGAGGCACACTCTTACCATATATTAGCTTAAAAGAAATTTCAAGTGCATATTTGATCCCATAATGGATTAACATGGATTAATGCTAACTTTCCAGTTAGCATTAATTCCCACAAGATTGCTCTAAAATAAAATTTTATTTATTTCGCCCAATTTTTATTTTTTTTTAAATAAATATTTGTCGTCGCAATTTCGACGCACAACAGAAATCGTGCAACGAATTTTCTATATAAACCAAGACAAGTTGTTGTCGCAATTTCGACGCACAATATAAATCGTGCGACGAATTTTCTATATAAACCAAGACAAGTTGTTGTCGCAATTTTGACGATAATAAAAACTCCGGTGACAAATTTTCTCTATAAATAAAGAAAAGTTGTCGTCACAATTTCGACGACAATAATAATCCTATGATGAATTTGCTATATAAACCAAGAAAAGTTGTCATCGCAATTTTGACGACAATAAAAATTCATGCGACAAATTTGCTATATAAATCAAGAAAATTTGTCGTTGCAATTTCGACGACAATAATAATCCTGCGACGAATTTTCTATATAAACCAAGAAAAGTTGTTGTTTCAATTGAGATGGTAATAAGAAATACTACAACAAATTTGCTATATAAACCAAGAAAAGTTCCTGTCGCAATTTTGACGGTAATAAAAATCCCGCGACAAATTTGTTATATAAACCAAGAAAAGTTATTGTCGCAATTTCGACGACAATAAAAAATCCTATGACGAATTTTCTATATAAACCACGAAAATTGTCGTCTCAATTGTGATGAACCGTTAGTTTCACTTAGTTTTCCCATATTGTCGTATTAGCGACGATATTTCTTTTTTTGTCGCAATTGTGAGAAGTTCCCTACAGTTGTCGTTCTTGCGACATTAATTCAAGTTCGTTGAAATTTCCACGTTCCATGATACGACATTTGAGAGACTCAAGATTCGTCACAATATCCATGACATAATGTTGCAAGAGCATCGAAATAGCTGTCGCAAAATGACCCAAATTTGTTAGTGTAACCCGCAAGTCTCCCCAGGAGCTATCAGAGTATGGGCCACTATATTAATGTGAAGTGAGTGAATGTCAAAGAAGAGGGTGGATAGGCACTTTCCTATACCTATGGATTATCATGATATGCACAATAGGCACATGTGTTCCACCACAAATATTAGTCCATGCCTATAGCTGAAGACTTTTTAAATGTTCATTCAAATAGAGAAACCCATGTATCTTATGACTTGTAAGAAAAATCTTCAATATCTGACCAGAATTGAGCAACCCCTCACCAAAATTCAAAGAACAATCCTCAAGATAGGCTAAGATTCAATTCAACTCAAGAGAAATAACATCACTCATAATCAAAATATGGTATTAATATGTACAAGTAGAAAGAAGGACTAAAATTAGAAATCAAATTCATGGAAAAGAAAATTAAACTAATGGATCTAAAACTAAACTGTCAATCATCAAAAGAGAAAGAAAAGTGGTTGAAAAATAAGAAGAAAACCCAACAACAAGCAATAAATGTGTTGCAACAACAAAGATAGTGTTTTCAGTGAAAACTCAAAAAATAATCCAAGGGAAATAATCAATCAATAAATGGTAACCGTTGGATATTAAGCCCAAAAGAAAAACTCCTATAGTTTTTTATTTGAAAAGAAAAAACAAATTAGATTACAATAATTGATCATATAGTGTAAAATATTTGCGACACAATTCTCCAATACAATTTATTTCATTAAGGGAAACAAAAAAATCTCCCGGGATCCTATAAAAAAGGGTTAGTGTAGATGATCAGTCAAAACATCATTTCAAAATCCAATTTCATGTGATATTCCATAACCCAAATGCTATTAAGATTTCTTGACATAAGCAATTTCTTTGCAATTTTAAAAACATTGAATTTTCCAATGACATAAATTACATTTTATATTTCTCACTCAAGCACCATTTTATCTTTTCTATAAAAGATCATCAATAAACCCATAGATCCCAATAATTCAATATTGTAAAGAAAAGAGGAAAATCACAGTTATGGAGGATATCAAAATAGTCATTAAAATGGCTCCAAACAACAACTCAATCAGAAAACAATGTGAGAGTAAATGAATGAGAATATACTTCTGATCAACTATCGAGTTGGTGATAAAAAATGTTGCAAAGAAATATGAGTAGCCAAGTTTATATTGACATTTTCCTAAGTTTCATTCAATTCAATAGAAATATTATAATTTGTTGGTTACACAAACCATTTTCTTGACCAACATACGAAAGAGAACGATGTGATCAAATCTTAGTTAGTTAGGAAAGAAGTTGTTCTAGAAGGATATCGGTGGCCACCCACCTATTCCAACTGGCTCAAAACAATTTTTTGGAAATTTACTATTTTTAACAGTTTTTCGGTTCCCAGACTTCCGGGGCCATTTTGAGAGCCTAAGCGACGTTTTTTCATGATCGGGAACCCCATTGTTAGCGAAAGTCTTTCATTGATCCCCCCAAATGAATTTTCTCGTTGATACCTTTCCAACGAGCTTAGGTTTTGGATGTCTAGGGTTTTGGCATTTATGTTTATTGTAAAAAGGCCTTTAGATCCTCATTGTACTCATATTTTTGCGAAGGATCATAGCTGCCACATCTCTTCTCATAGATAAGATGTCACCATTCTAGCAAGCTTGTTTCAGACTGCATTTTACAGTTTCAACACATTTCTTTTTCAATAAAAGTTCAGTTTTGTTGTATCATTGTTTTTATTCACTGTGTCTCTGTGTTAATATTATAAATCTGTGTTTTCATTTTGTTATGCTCATAAATCTGGATCAGTGGTATCAGAGTGGTCTTCTCCCTATCGTTTTTTAGTGCATGTCCCTGACAAGGTTAAGGTATAGAGAGTTGGGTCTCGATCTTGTGTCTCTTAAGGAAAACTACTCTTTCACGCCCAATAAACCTTCCATGGTCGGAGAAAATAAAGACAACGGGATAAGAGATCCTTTCAAAATGTTGCTCGAGAAAGCCCTTGAGCAATAGAGGAATGAGATGATGGACAACTTTTCCGAAATCCTTCAACGACCGTCAACAAGCAACACACATACCTCAAGCAGAGGCACCATCCCCTTCAAGGTACATATCAACTTTGATATTCTTATATTTGAAGTTCAAATAGATGCATATGTTGTAGACATATGGTTGAATTTGTTATAAGGGTATGTTTTTGTCCATAACTTTTCAAATAGAGAAACTATTACTTTTTCGCTCCTCAAAGCCGTTCCCAATGTCAAATATTGGTGGGAGACTTTTTGCAACAAAAAGGCAACGGAGGAACCCTCATTATTTATAGTCACACTTAATTGGGAATCCTTCACGGATGATATTAAAGAACAATAATACCCTATTGGAATTTATGATGACCTGTATACAAAATGGAACACACTATAGCAAGAAAGGGACCAAGCAGTGTCAGAGTTCACAAATATCTTCCATACCTTTCACACCAATATGGATATCAAAGATTCTGAGCGAAATATAGTGCTCAAGTATCGCGGTGGTCTGCATAGATACATCTAGGAAGAAATGGAGTTTTTGGACATATCGTCCTTATGTGTAGCCTATCGATATGTCGTCAAAATAGAGCAAAATCTTAAACAAAATACACAACAGTTTGGGTGAACCCCTCACAACAAAAATAGGGAAAGGGCACCCCCAACCCACAGAAAAAGGGACATAGAAAAGATGGAAAGCCTCAGGACAACCAGTCTAATCCACAAACAAAGAAGGACAACATAAAAACAAAGAAAGATACTGAGAAGTGGTGCGACTTCCATAAGAACCCCTAGCATAACACTGTTGTTTGATGCTCAAATACATCATTGGTGGTAGAGGTGAAAGCCTCTTAATTGGATGTGGGTTATGACTCTATGTTAGAACCATAAAAGGGGAGACAAATCATTGATGTAGAATCCAGTGCCAATGTTTCTACCACCAAGATCCATCCTAGTGAACCTGATAAGCTAGAGGAAGGAAAACGCCTCTTTCATTCACAGAGGTGGGTGAAAGGCACATCGTTGCACTTCATTGTTGATAGTGGTAGCCAGAATAACCTCATATAAGTGGAGGTCTTCGAGCAGCTAGCCCTTCCAAAATCACCACACCCGCAACCCTACACCATCGGATGGCTCCTCCAAGGGAGCGATATTTGCATCAACCAACAATGTCGCCTTCCTTAGAGCATCAATACATTCAAAGATGAGGTATTGTGTGATGTCGCTTCCCTTGAAAATTGTGATGTTATTTTGGGCCAAACTTATTTATGGAAACGTCATGTTGTATATGAGACTAGGCAATGTTATTATTACTTTGAACAGGAAATTGTACAAGATACCTAAGGTAGTCCCACCTAGTGCCATTTCCTTGATCTTTTCCAAGCAATGCATGAAGGCCATCTCTCAGACCAAGAAGTTTTTCTTCTTCATGATTCTCCCTCAGAGTGAGTGAAAGATTGTAGCCACATCGATGGCCTCTGCGATCGACCTCTCCATGCAATAGAATCAATTGGATCAGGTTGTGGAAGAATACAAATACATCTTCTCCTCACCTACTGGGGTACCTCTGCACTGTCAGGTCAACCATTCCATCGATTTGACCCCCAACACACCACTACCCAATGGACCAATCTATCATCGCTCTCTATTATAAAATGAGGAGATCAAGTGTCAAATCCAAGAAGTTCTCCCAAAGGGGAACATCTAACCCAACTCATCACCTTGTGGAAGCCCAATTGTGTTAGTGCAAAAGAAAGACTTGACCTAGCGACTTTGCATTGATTACTGGGACCTAAATAAAATCACAGTCAAGAATGGGTACCAGATTACCTGAGCCGATGATCTCCTTGATCATTTAAAGGGAGCCAAATACTTCAGTAAGATTGATCTAAAGTCTAGCTACCTTCAAGTCCCAATAGAGCATACAGATGTATGGAAGCCCGCCTTCAAGTCAAAAGAAGGTATTTTTGAATGGATAGTCATTCCCTTTGGCTTGGAAAATGCCCCAACAAATTTCATGAGGATGATGGATGATATCTTGCAGCCTTTCACCAATTATTTTGTAGTGGTGTATCTTTATGACATCCTCATCTACAACAAGACTTAGGCGGAACACTTGCAGCACATTCAAGAGTTTCTACACACTCTGCGACAACACAAGTTCTATGCCAACTTGGAAAAATGCTCCTTCGACATGGATGGAATACACTACCTAGGAAACATTTTTGATGCACATGGTGTGCATGTGGATCCAAACAATATTAGAGTTATCCGTGATTGGCCAGCCCCAACCATGCTCACTGAGCTTCGAAGCTTCTCAGGCCTTGCCAATTTCTGTCACAAGTTCGTGTCGTGATTCTCCCATATTGCATGGGCTCTCATCCAAATAACCAGGTGTGGTGGTAAGGAAATATTTGTGTGGGGCCTGTCCCAACAACAAGTGTTTGTTGATCTAAAGCAATGCTTGTGCTCAGCCCTAGTGATTTCATTACCTCACCTACAACAACCCTTTGAAATCAAGACAAATGCTTCAGACTATGTTGTGGGCATAGCCGTCACTTAGCATGACCACCCCGTGGAATATCATAGTGATACATTATCATATGTCATTTGTAATTACCCTACTTACAAAAACAAAAATGTACTCCATTGTGCAATCATATCGCTAGTAGAATCATTACATTCTCGGGAGGGAGATAGTCATCCACACTAATCATAAGTTGTTGCAGTTGATGCAGACACAAGGAAAATTGCAGAATGATCGCCATCATAAGTGGTCCACCTACATGTAGCAGTTCCATCTCAATATCAAGTATAAAATAGGAAGTACCAATTGAGTCTTGATTGCCTCAGCCAACCTCTAGTCACGAAAATCACCACTGTGCTAGACTCTTGCAGCCACGATATCACTAGATGGTCGCACCTCTATGAGACAAATCCTTATTTCTCCAACACCTACAAGATGTTCAACATAAACACAACTGTCACTAATTTCCATCTTCAGGATGGGTTGTTGTGCCATCTGGGTGATTTATGTGTTCCATCAAGTGAGCGAGCGAAGATGATTTTGGAAGCTTACTATAGTCAGGTGGTAGGACACTTCAGCGTGGAAAATACAGTGGCAATGTTGTAGTGACACTTCTACTGGTAAAACATTTGACAAGATGTAAGAAAGTATATTCGGTCCTACACTACCTATGTTATTGATAAACCAACCAGTAAGAAACAAGGCTTGTACACTCCTTTGATTCTTTTGACAGGCTCTGGGAATCCATCTCAATGGACTACATGTCGGGCCTTCCATCCAAAAAGTGGAGAAATGACTGTGGTTTTTTGGTTGCCAATCACTTTTCCAATATGGTGATTATGGCCGCCTACAAGAAGAGAATCACAGCAGAGGCCACTTCCAAGCTCATGTTTGAATGAGTGTGGGTACATCTTGGTATCCCACAAACCATTATCTCATATAAGGACAACCGGTTCCTCAACACATTATGCTCGAGCCTCTGTTCACTGTTGGACAACAAGCTCACCAAATCCACTGCCTTCCACCCCCAGATAGATGGATAAGCCAAGGTCGTCAATTGGATAATTGTACATATCATGCGCATGTACAATTCCAAGCACCCCTACACATGGGACAAGATTCTTACCTATGTTCAACACAACTACAATAGGGCCATACATAGCTCAACCAACTAGAGCCCCTTCCAGGTGGGGTTGGGATTTCAACCATTGGGTCCCATGGATGTTGCACTACCCCTTAAGTCCACCCAGGAAGACTCATCCTATGATCTAACTGAAGCTGAAAAATCCACCCAATTCATTGAGCAGATCCAGCACTTCTACCAACAGTTTCAAGATATTTTACAGAAGTACAATTCCAAGTAAAAGCAATGCCATGATCAACATCGGGTGCCACACAAGTTTTAGGTGGGAGACAAAGTTTGGTTGCACTTGTAGAAAGAACACCTTACAGGGCCTCATTAGAAGCTTAGTCCAATCCATTATGGACCTTACACCATCACCAAGGCTGTGGGTGACAATGGTTTTTAGATCAACATTCTCCCCTTCCTGGGCTTGCACCCAGTGTTCAATGTGGACCTACTTCTGCCATATTTTCCACCATTATTGGACACCTTAGAGATAGCAGGACAATTGACACCAACAGAGCTTAACCCTGACTACATGGAACAATCATCCATTGATTAGATCATGGACACAAAGGTCAAGGGCACTCTCCAGCAAAGGATCCAACTTTATCGGGTTGTCAAAGCATGGCAACTCCTGCACTAAGGCAAGTGGCTCACCTGCTGCCAAATTCAACAAAAATTTCCTCATCTGATGGGGGATCTCAACACAATGGATACAATTTCTTCCTAAGGGGGGAATATTGATACAAGAGGATATCAGTGGCCACCCACCTATTCCAACTGGCTCAAAACAATTTTCTGGCAATTTACTATTTTTAGCAGTTTTTCGGTTCCCAAACTTCCAAGGCCATTTTGAGGGCCTAAACGATGTTTTTTCACGATCGAGAACCTCTATGATTCCCATTGTCTCTCATTAAGCACCCAAAATTAATTTCCTTGTCTATACCTTTCCAAAGAGCTATTGTGCACCCTAAATGGAGATCGTATGAAAAAGTTACGAAACCGAGAAGTTGTTGTACTAACTGACCCCAACAGGGCCCACATGACTTTTGGCACTTCATCTCCTAGGGTTAGGTTTTTGGATGTCTATGGTTTTAACATTCATTTTTATTGTAAAAATACCTCTAGATTCTCATTGTACTCATCTTCTTGCGAAGGAGCGTAGCCGTCACATCTCTTCTCAGAGATAAGTTTCCACTATTCTTGAAAGCTTTTTTCAATCTTCATTTAGAGTTTCAACACATCTCTTATTCAATAGAATTCTAGTTTTACTATATCGTTGTTGTTAGTCACTGTGTCCCTGTGTTAATATTATAAATATGTGTTTTCATTTTGTTTTTCTCATAAATCTGGGTCAATGGTATCAGATCAGTCTTCTCCTTGTCGTTTTTTAGTGCATGTCCCCGACGAGGTCAGGGTATAGAGAGTTGGGTATCGCACTTGTTTCTCTTGAGGAAAATTGCTCTCACATTCCTAAGAAGCCTTCCATGGTGGGTGAAAAGAAATATGACGGAACATGAGATCCTTTCAAAATGTTTCTCAAGCAAACCCTTGAGCGAGAGAGGAACGAGATGATGGACAACTTTGCACAAATATTTCAACGATTTCCGCCAAGAGACGCATATACTTCGAGTGGAGGCACCGCCCCCTTCAAGATACAAATCAACTTTGATATTCCTATATTTGAAGGTTGAATATGAATCTGTTAGAAGAGTATTTTTTGTCCATAAGTTTTTGAATAGAGAAAAGAATAGTTTTGCGCTCCTCAAAGTTGTTCCCCATGTCAAATATTGGTGGGAGATTTTATGTGAGAAAAAGGCAACATATGAACCATCATTATTTATAGTCGCACTTACACGGGAATCCTTCAGGTATCCTATTAAGGAACAATACTACCCTTTTGTAAGTTATGATGACATGTATACAAAATGGACCACATTGTGGCAAGAAAGGGACCAAGCAGTGCTAGAGTTCACAAATATATTCCATACTGTGTGCACCAAGATGGGTATCAGATATACTTAGTGACATCTTGTGCTCAAGTATCAAGGTGATCTACATAGAGACATCTAAGAATAAATGGAGTTTTTGGACATCTCGTTTGTAGGCATCGCCTATTGATATGTCATCAAAATCAAGTATAAACTTAAACAAAAGACGCGACAGTTTGGGTCTGGGAACCCCTCACAGCAGAAACAGAGCAAGGGAAACCTCAACCCACATAAAAAGAGATAGAGAAAATATGGAAAACCTCAGGACAACCATTCTAAGCTGTAAGAAAATAAGGACAACATAAAGGCGAAGGAAGATATTGAAAAGTGGTGTGAATTCCATAAGAGCCCCAAGAATAACACTGTTGATTTCCACTCAAAGCACTCATTGGTGGAAGAGATGAAAGCCTCTGAATCAGATGTGGGTTCTAACTCTGAGTCAAAACCATAAAAGGCGAGAGAGATCATTGATGCAGAAACCATTTTCACCATTTCTACCACCAAGATCCATCCCAATGAAGGCGAGCACCTATTTCATTCACAAATGTGGGTGAAAGGCACTCTACTACACTTGATCATTGATAGTGGTAGCCAGAATAAACTCATCTTAGTGTAGGTTTTCAAGTGGTTGGCCCTACCAACAATGTCTCACCTACATCCCTACACCAAATAATGGTTGTGCCAAGGGAGTTATCTTTGTTTCAGCCAACAATGTCACCTGACATACAACATCAAGCCATTAAAAGATGAGGTATTGTGTGATGTTGCTCCCCTTGAAGTTTTTGATGTTCTTTTGACCCAACCTTATTTATGTAAATGTCGTGATATATATGAGTCTAGGCCTCATAGTGTTTTTATTGCTTTGAAAAAGATATTGTACAGGATATCGGCGGTAGTCCCACCTAGTTCCATTCCTTGATCTTTCCAAGCAATGCAGGAAGCTCATCTCTCAGACCGAGAAGTTTGTCTTCTTCATGATTCGTTCTCAAAGTGAGAAAAATATTGCAGCCACATCCATGGCCTTTGTGATCGACCTCTCCATACAACAAAATCAAGTGGACAAGGTCATGGAAGAATACAAAGACATCTTCTCCTCACCTATTGGGGTACGTCTGCAGTGTCAAGTCAAGCATTCCATCGATCTGACCCTCAACGCACTACTACCCAATGGACCAGTCTATCATCACTTTGTATTAGAAAACGAGGATATTAAGTGTCAGATCCAAGAATTGATCCATAAGGGGCACTTTCGACCCAACTCATCGTCTTTTGGAAGCCAATTTGGGCTAGTGCAAAAGAAATATGGGACCTGGCGACTCTGCATTGATTACCGGGCCCTAAATACAATCACAGTAAGGAAGTAGAACCTAATTCCACAAATCAATGATATCCTTGATCAACTCAAGGGAGACAAATACTTCAGTAATATTGATATGAAGTATGGCTACCATCACGTCCCAATAGAGCAAACAGATGTATGGAAGCATGCCTTCAAGTCAAAAGAAGGTATTTCTGAATGGCTGGTCACGCCCTTTGGTTTGAAAAATTCTCCAAGAAAATTTATAAGGATGATGGGCGATATCTTATGGAATTTCACCAATTCTTTTGTAGTGGTGTATCTGGATGGAATCCTTATCTATAACAAGACTTGGGCAGAACACTTACAATACATTCAACATGTTATTCACACTCTGCGACAACACAAGTTAAATTCCAACTTGGAAAAATGCTCCTTCAGCATGGACAAATTATACTACCTAGGATACATTAGTGATGCACATTTTGTGCATGTGGATCCAGCCAAGATCCAAGTCATCCATGAATGGCTAGCCCCAACCACGTTCATTGAGGTTCAGAGCTTCTTAGGCCTTGCCAATTTCTATCACAGGTCTGTGTTGGGATTCGCCCATATTGCATGGGCCCTCAGCCAAGTAACCAAGGGTGGTGGTAAGGAAAACTTTGTGTGGGACCCATCCCAACATCAAGTGTCCATTGATCTGAAGTAGTGCTTGTGCTCAGTCCTATTACTTTCATTACCTAACCTGCATCAACCCTTTGAAATCAAGACATATTATTCAAACTATGTCGTGGGTGCAGTCGTCACTTGGCATGAACACATCATGGCCTATCATAGTGATACATTATTAGATTTCATCCGTAAGTAGCCTACTTACAAAAACGAAATGTACTCCATTATGAAAGCCTTCCACTAGTGGAAGTATTACATTCTCAAGAAGGAGATAATCATCCACACTGATCATAATTCATTGCAGTTCATGCAGACACGTGGAAAATTGTAGAATGAATGCCATCGGAAGTGGTCCACCTACTTGTAGGAGTTCCACCTCAACATTAAGTATAAAACATAAATAAAAAACTGAGTCATTGATTACCTCAGCCAACCTCCAGTCGTGGAACTCACCATGGTGCTAAACTGTTGTGGCCACGGGACCTCCTGATGGCCCCATATCTATGAGACAGATCCTGACTTTGACAACACCTACCAGATGTTGGGCATAAACATAATTGTCACTAATTTCCATCTTCAGTATGTGATGTTGTTCCATCTGGGCCATCTCTGCATTCCATCAAGCAAGTGACTGAAGTTGATTTGGGAATCCCAATACAGTCGAGTGGCAGGACACTTCGACGTGGAAAAGACAGTGGCAATGCTACATCGACACTTCTACTGGATGAAACTTTGACAGGATGTCAATAAGTATATTCGGTCCTGCACTGTCTGTGCTATTGGAAAACTGAAAACTAAGAGAGAAGGCTTGTACACCCCTCTGCCTACTCCTAACAAGCCTTTTGAATCCATCTCAATGTACTACATATCAGGCCTTTCATCCATCGAGCAGGGAAATGACTGTGTTTTTGTGGTTGTCGATTTTCCAAGATGGCGATTTTGGCTACTTGCAAGAAGAACATCACAGTGGAGGCCACTGTCAAACTCTTCTTTGAACGAGTGTGGATATTGTTGTTCCTGATATTGATTCTAAGGCTCAAAGAATAATGTCAAGAATCAAAGGTTTTAAATGAAATGTTTTTATGAGTGCTTTTTCTACCTTCATTTTTCTAAGAAATAATCTTTAAAAGAAATTAATAATAAGAAAATACATAGGTTGTATCACATTATCTGAGTTACAATTATAATGTCAAATGATGTAGAAAGATTCACAAAACTGTTAAACAAATTCAGGTATCAATTACAGATAAGTCTCACCTTGTTTGCAGTAGAAGAAAAGTAGAAGATGCACCCTTGAATAGGATATAAAAATGCAGTAATTCACACAGATCACGGGTCTTGTTTTACTCACAGTAATAACAGAGGAAAAGTTGTTTACTGAATGAACTCCTGGTATAATATGATCACAGTAGATGTAGTACTAAATTGCAATCAATCGCTCTTCAAGAATTACAGAAAGAAATTCAGAGAAATAGAAACACAGAGGGAACACATTACTCAAATTGAACGAAACTTAGAATCTCTATCTGCACTTGTATTAACACTCAAAAAGAGTTTCTCTTTTACATTCGGCAAGAATCCGCCTGGAATAGTTCTAAAATATATGTATTTATACAAAACCTGACACAACTGAAAACCATTGGACTTCTTACAATACTTGACTAAAAATAGAATACATCTGAATAAAACAACAACATGCAAATATTGTTGAGATTTGTTG
Source organism: Picea engelmannii (assembly GCA_009831015.1). Classification (NCBI taxonomy): domain Eukaryota; kingdom Viridiplantae; phylum Streptophyta; class Pinopsida; order Pinales; family Pinaceae; genus Picea; species Picea engelmannii. Next base: position 286,667 of record ML802192.1, on the reverse strand, counting down.
GCGCTTCCTTTATCTCTTCGTCTGTTGGTAGATGTGCTCGCTTTCCTTTGATATTTGAGTTGGGTACACATGTCATTAAGGCCACCCGAATCATTTGGCTTATTGTCTTGGCCATTTGATCTCGTTTCCATCTGTCCCTTTGGGTGTGTTCAGTGAGGCAAGGGTTTGCAGTTGGATTCATGGGGGGAATAATTAGATGAATAACTTAGCGTTGGATCGTTAAGGGATGGATAACAAATACAGGGAAGAGTAAGTGTTCACAAAAAGAATGATGGGGGAACAAGTGTCTAATGAGGAGGTGGCATGAGTGGATGTAAGAATGTGGGCGGTAGGGATAGACGGGGTAAGTGATTGTTGGAGGATGAAAGGTAGAGTGGGTGGATAAGGTGGACGTTGTGCATGCTTTCTCATTTTCTCCCATCTACACTTGTTTTTCCCCGTTCAATGCATTAGGTGCACCTGTCCATCAATGCTACCATGAACCTTGAAGGCTCAATCCTTTCATTTAATTCAAAGGGAAACATCTTCTTCTATATTTGGGGCAGCTTATCCTAGATATTGTTCACTTCTTGGACTGTGGCTTGAAACTATGAACTTAGACTAACCAACCATTTGTTGATTTTAAGTAGATCAATTTGGTTCATCTCTTGGATGGTTGCATGAGTAGCTTCCTTATTCTTTCTGGAGCTTTGTTGGTTCATTTCTATCTCAATCTGCCCCAAGCCCTCTGAGATATTATTCCCTTCAAACTCAATAAAAAATTTATTTAATGAAGACAATCCTCTTTTACATCTCGGGCAAGTTTCTTTCCTTCTTACAGATTTGTTTCCTAGGATTTTATGGCCATTTCGCCTCTTACTTGTTTAGAATGAGAGAGAAGAGGAAGAATGGGGGAATTATCTCTCTGCATCCATATGAGAACTTCTTGAAACTTAGACTGGGCTGAGCAGGCCTATTTTTCCTTGACATAAATATATTTTAGAGAAAGGTCCACTACCTGATAACATTTTTGAATAACATCTACTTTATGATAGAGTTCTTGTTGGGAAACTTCTAGCCTCTCATTGATTTTTGTTGCTTGAGTTTTGAAGGTCAAAATGTCTATCGTTGTGTTCTCTGTTAGTGTCAATCTGACCTGCAACTGCTCAATCAAGTTGTCACATTGAGTGATTATTCCTTTGCTTGTTTGTGAACTCTGGTAGAGAAACTCAAGGTTTTCCTATAGCTGCTTAATTTGATGCTGATCACTAGACCTGATTTGTTCAAAGTCTCATTTCATCCTGCTTCTAATATTCTACTCTATAGTGTATATCTTATTTTTCAATTGTTCTAACAAGAGGCACTTATGTCGCAGTTGTTCAGTTAAATTGTCCACTAACCATTGATTGGTTGTGGCAAAAGCCCCCAACGAACCTGCAACTTATTTTGCAAACTCTGGACCATCATGGTATTTCCCGTCATACACCAGTCTTTGTATTTTAGTGATAACCCCGTCCTTTTGTTGAGATTCCCTCTTCACGATGGATTTTCATTTCTTGCTAAAAAAAAAGTCTAAGGGAGGCATCTCTTCGGGCAAGATAGAAGTAAGATCACCTGCGAAAGTAAGTTTGGAACTAGGATTTCCGAAGCTAGTCTGTAGAGGGGTTAATGATGTGATAGGTGAACCAATTTCGGTGGAAGGTACTTGTCATGTTTTATTCAGGGTGCCAATAGGAGTAGCTAGTGTTGAATGCGGGATAACTTGTCCCAGATTCATGAAGGCTTCAAATAGAGATAATGCATGTGGATCCTTCAATCCTACTAGTGACACTCTTATCTCATGAAATAACATTTATGGGCCTTTTGAAACTTTCTCAGCTTTGTGCTTATTGGAGGAACTTGGCTTAGATCCTGTAGGTCCGACTTCCAGTGAAGGTGGCATGAGAATTGACTCTCCATGCAATAACTTGGGTAAACTATTTCACATGTGTTTCTGAAAGCTGAGGAAACGAGCTTGTTGGTCAGGGGGTAGAGTCTAGAATCTGCTTTAGACTTCCTCATAAGATCTAACTCCCTTCAACATTTCATCATAAGGGGAATTCTCATGTATATACCGCTTCATGTTAAACTGAGCTAGATGGATTTCCACTATATTATGTGGATCACGCTTCTTGATATCGATGTCAACCAATTTGAAATCATCCAGGGTTGCGACCTCGAATTTAGAGTGACTGAAATCTAACAATGTGAACATGCCAAATTGAATGGAGAAAGTTGGCCAAACCTTTTTCTGAGTTGCTTTCAGCTCCTTGCTGATAACTCCTGCCACTGTCTGGTATGCCACTTCTCTGTACACCATCTCGTCAGGTAACAAATATGGAAGAGCATGAGGAGGAAATGAACAATCGAATACTTTGATATAGGAGAAGTTCTCCTCAATGAACCAGTCTGCAAGATTTCCTAGCATCCACATAATCCTTTCTAAAATTTGGGGCAGTGGGTGACCATAAATGGCTATATGAACAAGCACTATAACATTGTGAGAGATTTCGTAGAAGAAATCTTTGACGTTGTCCTCCCATAACTTGGACTGATAAAAATGAATTGGCTCAGAACTAGTCGGGGTCTAACTCCAGTTCATTAGGGGAAAAGGGGTCATGAAACAAATGGAATCCATGGCATATGCTGACATGTAAAAAGGGGCAGATTTCCCTTTTGAATTTGTTGATTTATAATCATTGATTTCCCTAGACAAATTATCCAACAACATTTTGGCCCAAATGAAAGTATAATCCTCAGCTACCTCGTTCATGATGACTACCCACTCAATCGAGAAATTTGTAGGGTTCTTCTTCCCAAACAAGAGACAAAGCATCATGACTACATACAACATATGAGCGACCAAAGACGTTGTGGCGTGCGTACCATGAGCGTCGACTCTGAATTTCTCTATATGTCCCCACCAGGTCTTGACTATATCATGATCATTTCTGGCGTATTGGGTTCATTCCTTTCTCTCAAACTCTAGAAGATGCGACATTGTAAGTGTATTTAGGAGTATGGGAAAGTTTGTACATTACTTGGAGGTGCTCTGGTCGGAAAGAGTCGACAACGATCTGTTGGTGGTTGATGATGCTCCTGGTCTGGATGTGTACATGTTGCAAGGCCCAACTTATCATATCTTTATAGGGTATGATTCTTGGTCGTGCATCAATCTTATGCAGATTCAACTGTGCTACATGTCTAAGCTTAGTTGTATAAGAGTCATCCAAAAAGTTGATTATTTTATGCTCTAAGACAACGAAGACTTGCATCCAAGTTTTAATGGCGTCCGAGACTCACGAAGTTGTGTCTGATAGAATGTATGCGTTTATATATGGATCATCACCTGATGCATCAAGCTTATTTGCAACTTTTCATGGCACCATAATCCTCAAGGAAACACAATTATCTTACCTGTTACAAGAGAAATCTCTAAGCTCTACACTGGATAAAATCTGTTAATTGCAAATGGTAAAAATGACTTTAAAATTCAAAGTGCTTTATTGAAAAAATCTATTGATCTTCGTATAGCTTTACTGACGAAAAATTTATTAAACTTAATGGAATTCATTACTTGGATATTCGCAATCCTTATTTGAAATCATTAACCTTAATCCATCATCAATGTCATTAATACTTCGACGGTTCGCGTTCAGGAGTTTTGGATGTGACAGGGTGGAAATCTCCCGAAGTCCAAATTCGTGGGAGTTAATCTCTAATTAATTGCTTTTAAATATTAATTAATCATGTTTAAAAAGTTGTATTAACTTCAAGTGTTTCAGAAGTTTGTACTTTGGAATTTTTGAATATAGCACAAGAGAAATTTCCTAAAATCTGAAACTGCAAAGTGATTAATTTCTGAGTAATCGCTCTTAAGTATTAGTTAATCATGTTTAAAACATTGTATTAGCTTCAATTGTTTCAGAAGTTTGGAATTTATAAGTTTTGAATATAACACAAGTGAAACTTCTCGAAATTTGAAACTACAAAGTAATTAATTAACTCTTAATCGTGATTAACCTCAGTTATTAAATGTTTTATTAACTCCTTTTTAATTTTTTGTAATGTCCAATACTTCGGCACTTTGATACTTCAGTGATTTGTGAACTCAATATTTGTTAAACTCCCGAAGGGCCATCTCCAGGAGTGATGTGGCAGAGATGACGTCATTCTGGATGACGGCTCAAGAAAAGAGAGGTGTCCCGTGTCACTTGAAAATGTGTGAATCATCAAACGAAAATGTCAAAAGTAAGTGCCACATGTCAATTCATGAAGGATTTAAAAGACATGTGTCCTATGATGCATCCATAAGTCCTTTAGGATTTATCGAGAGTTATTATCTTTGGGCTTTGAAGTTTCGAGGTTTTTATTGTTTGAATTTTCTTGAACACCCGAAGCGCGGGGCTGTGAAGCGATCGTTGCAGGCTTTCTTTTAAAACTCGGGCGGCTCCAAAACTTCAGAGATCATTAGGATCATTCAATCAAATTAAGGAAACTCATCCACGACAGATATTGTAAGTGCCTTATTCCTAAATAAAAACCAATGAATTTGAATTAAAGTTAAAGGCAACTCTCTAAGTTTTTTTATTTTTTGGGTAAAATTTTATTTCTAAGAGGTGAAAAATATAAAGCTCAAAAGTTCAAAATTATGCATGTTCCAACATAGGCTCCATCTGGGGATTGTGGCTCCCTGTGAGGTGTGAAAGAACAGTAGAACAAGTGCCTTTATTGGGTAAATGTAGTCATTATTTCTTTTTGAAAAATATTTTCCAGTTTTATTTAAGAATTAATCATACAAATAAAAACAAACTTAACCAAAACTCAAAAACCTTCAAAACATACTTAATGATTGATTTCAAGTTAGGCTATTTTTTTTAATTTCCTTTTCTTAAAACTGATTTTAGAATTGTTTAAGATAGTCAAATTAACGTTAACTGAAATATCAGTGTTTGACCGACTTTGTTTGCTTCAAGGTTAAGCAGATGCAACAATTTATTTAGGGAATCCCTAGTTGGTTCAGGATGTAAATATCACCGGAAAGAAAACTAGATGAAAAAGTGTGTTATATGGATATGTATGACAGCCTTACATAAATCATAAATATTTTTTCACTGCCAATGAGCATGTTCAGTACCCTGGTGAAGTTATCTACTTCTCCCATTGAATTTCCTTTCACCACTTCAATTAACACTTTTGTATTTTGCTGAGATGAGGGCAATCAATATATGAATTTATTTTCATCATCTCTTTTTGGACAAGATGGGGGAAATCAAATTATGAATTTAGTTTCACTATCTGTATTATATTTTAACCTTTTGAAGTGGGGGCAATCAATCTGTATGTCACATATAAGGGATGATATCTGTTTAAATTTTTTGAAAAGAAGGTCTGTCAACAATTTTAAGGATACTCTGAAACTAACTTTCTTCCAATTTTCAATACACCTTTGCCTATAGGATTTTTTTTATGGGAATCATAATCTTTCAGGGATCAAACTTGAGCGAATTAGTCAGTTTAAATTTTGATAGAAGAGATAAAATTATCAGGATTATCCTAGACATACTTTTTCAACTAAAATCAAAGGAACATAAATATTTTCACCTAATCTTATTTTGAAAATATGTTTTTAATTTTTCAAAGTCAATGTAAGTTTCTTTTTTCTATGAAGACTAAGAAAGGATAAAGAAATTATGAAGTAGATAAGAACTTGGGGATAGGTAAAAATAACCAAATCTAGGGTTCAGAGGACCTGGCACAAAATATCCTAATCCTACACAAGTTTGTGTATTTAGTTCAGACTTCCTTTGAGCTTATTTATTTTTATTTCGAAGATGGCTTTAAAATTTATCAGTATGACACTTTAAGTTGTAATTTTATACCTCTCTGATTTTTGGGTCGTGTGATAGTATTATCATGAGAAGAAATTCCTTCGCATTCATTTCAAAAATAATTTTCTTGAAATTTTATTTGAACTAGAAGAGTAGGCACTCGTACCTTATTTTCCTTTTGAATTTTCAGCAAGGGAGATTATTATTTTATCACCTGTTTTCCTAGAAATCAAATGTTTGAAAAATAAGTGTCGAATTTTTAGTCATCCTCATCTCATGTTCAACAAGATATATTCCGCAAAAGGAATAAAATGCAAAATGTCAGAAAGTCCTGTAGAATAGAGATGATATGTGATACATATGTTTTTATTTTTCATTTCAATGATGTCAACCGATCATAAATTTATTGAAAATATTTACAACCAATGATCAAATGACTCAGATAATTTACAAAGAGAAAAGAAAAAATTAAATTAAAATAGCCAATGTCGATCTAGTCCGATATATACAATGGAAATTTGAAATGTGACTATTGCATGAAATGTTTTAAGTAACACCTATTGATAGGAGATATATACAATGGAAATTTGAAATGTGACTATTGCATGAAATGTTTTAAGTAACACCTATTGATAGGAGCATCAAGAATTTATCCATTAAGATTTTCCAGTGAGAATGAGTTGTTTCCCTCAATAGCTGAAATTTTGAATGGTCTGAACCAGAGATGATCTAATTTTCCATGTTTCCATGCATCTTCCTTTCTAGCCTCCCATTTTAAAACTAGATCGCCAGGTAGAAAATCCTTGTCTTTGGATTTTTTTAATCGAAAAGGTCTTTCATATTATCCTGGTACTTTTGAAGTTTATCATCCACTTCCACTCTGATCTGTTGAACTTTGATGATTTGATTCATTCTTCTCATAATGTCGTTTGAATCTTCATTTGCATCTTGCCAGAGTTTCATCACAGGAAGAGCTAAATTGATAGGAAGGATAACGTCAGTACCATAAAATAATTGGAAAGGAGACATACCTATAGATTTCCTTGTTCCAATTCGGTGTGCCCATAGGGCATACATTAAGCGGATATGCTAAGCTTTTTTATTTTCTGTCAAAACTTTTTAATTATAGTCATCAAGCTCTTGTTAGATGATTCGACCAACCCATTTCCCCGAGGATAATAAGTTGTGGATTGACCTAAAACAATATTGTAATTCTGACAAAAATTGATCATTGCCATAGATTTAAAATACTAAGCGTTATCAATGACTATTTTTCGAGGACAACCAAATCTTGCTAGGATGTTTTCCTCCAAAAATTTTATTACTACTAAATCTGCAACATTCTGAGTTGGAATGGCTTCAACCCATTTTGTAAAGTAATCGGTAGCGATTAGAATCCATCTATATTGATCACTTGATTGCGGATGTATTTATCTGATGAGGTCTAAGCCCCATTGTTGGAAATGAGATTCATTTTTTACTGGAATTAAAGGTAAGGCAGGGACCCTTTGCTTACCAGTGAACAATTGGCATGAATTGCAAGCTCTGACATTTGCATTCACATAAGTAAATAAATTTGGCCAATAATATCCTACCCTTAAAAGATTGTAAGTTGTTTCTCTCCAGGCATGATGTCCCCCGCATACTCCATGAAATTCATCAATGACACCTTCTATTTCTTGATTCTGTCAGGAAACATAACAAGAATCCGAGAGTGTCTTTCTAATATAGCTTGTTATCAACAATGCAATACTTAATTGCATGCAGTTTCAAAGTCCTTGCTTTATAAGGCATCATGTCATTTGGGCATTGAAGAGTAAGGAGGTATGTAACAATATCACAGTACCAGGCGGAGGAAGAAAACTTATCTTCAATCTGAATTATAGGTGTTTGATCGTCAATTTCCTCTATATCCAGGAGAGAATCACGTGATTCGAAGTTATTTATTCCAAGTGCTCTGAAATTTGATTCAGCTAACAACCTTTCTAGACCTTGGCCTTTCACTAGCTTGGTTGGTTTCACTTCTAAATCAAACTCTTGAATTTTAGCCAACCATCTACCTCTCCTTCCATCATTGTCTGGATGAACCAAGATGGCTTTAATTGCATTTGTTGGAACATAAGAAATTGTTTTGGAGTGTAAGACATATGTTCTGAAAGCATTGAGAGCCTTCACCATTGCATAAGCTTGTTTTTCAAGTATATCATATCTTAGCTCTGCATCCTTGAGGCTTTTGCTGAAAAAGGCTATTGGTTGTTTGAATCCTTCTTCGTTCTTTTGAAGGAGCACTGCTGAAACAGTATGTTCAGAAGCGAAAGAGAAGATTAGTAATTCCCTAGTATAGTCCGGACTTACTAATACTGGTGCTTCCCCTATAACTTTCTTGACACGATCGAAAGACGCTTTGGCTTCTGCAGTCCATTTTACTTCATTGTTCCTTTTCAACATATCTGTAATAAATTTTATTATTTCAGCAAAGTTAGGAATAAATCTCCTAAAAAAATTGATCTTACCTAAAAAATATTGAATCTCTTTTCTATTTGTAGGAATATTAATCAGGTTAATAGCCTCAACTCTTTTAGGATAAAATTTGATTCCATATTTTGAAACTATATGACCTAAAAGTTTACCTTCTTGCATAACAAAGCATGCTTTTTTGGGGTTAAGTGACAAACCAAATTTTCTACATTTTTCAAAAGTTCGTCTGAGGTGTATCAAATGTTTGGTATCATAATTAAAAAAAAGTGTTAGATCATTTGGATAAATAACAACAAATTTGTCTCTCTCACTAATGAATGTGATGTCCATCGCTCTCTGGAAAGTTTCTCATGTATTCATCAAACCAAAAGGCATTTTATCATACATAAAGGTTCCCCATGGAGTGGTAAACACAGTTTTTTCTCTATCATCTTCATGAAAAATGATCTGATTATATCTTGAGAAACCATCAATCATAGAAATTTTGTTAGCCCCTGCTACCTTCTCTAAAACATGGTCCATCTTTGGGAGCAGGTAGTTATCCTTAAGAGACGACTGATTTAAGTTCCTAAAATCAACACAGAGTCTTATTTCACCGTTTGTCTTTCTAACATGGACCAAATTGGCCACCCATTCAGAGTATCTGAGGGGAACGATGATTTTTTCATCAAGGAGCTTTTTAACCTCCCTTTCTATCACTGGCATAAGAATTGGGTTTATTTTTCTAAGCTTATGCATGAACGGTGTAATACCATGTTCAATAACAGATGTATCGTATATTTTTAGATCATCATAATACTATGTAAAAACATCTTTATACTGTCTAAGTAACTCAGCGTATTTACTCTTTATTTGGGCCAGAAGGTATTTTGATATTTTGAACATTTTGGGATCTTCATTAGTTCCTACATTACAGTCTTCAACTTCTTCAGGTTGAGGTCGCAAGGTAGACTTTAAAGGTATATCATCCTGGTCAAACAACCTTTCTAAGGGGGTCAGGCATCTGGGAATTTGACTGTTTTTAAGTAAAAGCATGTAATGATTTGCAATCTTATCTTGGAACTTCTTTGGGTTTTCTCCTTCCTACATAATCCAAGGAGGATCATTGTGATTTTCTTTATCTATGTGGATCTCATAAAACTCATCAACCATTTCCAGGAACTATTTGATTTGTTCATCGTCTTCAAACACTTTCCAGTGTTGAACATTGTTCGGAAGATGGCAAGTTGCACCACTTTTGCACCTTCATCCATGATCTGTTTATCTTCCCAAATATTTTCACAAATAAATAAATACTTCTTTGAGTCCTTCGACCTTTCTCCATGAAACGCTGGTAATTGAATAGTGAGATCTGCTCCTGCCATTGTAAATTTTGTTGTACTACCGCCTCCACACGATGTATATAATTGACTATCTCTAGTTGAATTCATACTTCCACTTAAATTTCCACGGTACCCTCGTCCTACTAAAATCCTTTTGCTACTAATTGTTTGTTTTGTAAATGGGTATTTCTTTTCATATTTCTTAGTCGCACATGGGGTTGTGGGTTCCACACTAATTCTGATCTGGAATGGAGAGCCTTATTCTGGGTTGGACCCTATACCTATGTTTTTCCTCTCATATGTGGTACACAATATTTCCTCAATTTGTTCCATATCATGGAGATCCTCTACCTCTTCTTCATCACTTTCCAATCCCTCTCGCTTGGCTATTTCCCTCTTTTTACTATTAATTATATATTGGTAGGGTCTTCCAATGTGTGTTGTTCTCTCTCTATACATTATTTCCTTGATCTGATCTTCATCCATCATAATGGGGTCCATTTCTTCCTTCTTCTGACCTCTATCCAGGTCCTTCTCCATATCTCAGATCATCCTTAGTGCTTCCCCCAGTCTCCCCATGCACTCATAGTTGTTTAGTTGTTTGACTCCATTGTCATCACTTTTTTATCATGTAACAAAATCTTGATCAACATATAAAGTGATCTAATATACCTTCCTCTTGGTCCCTTCAAGAAATCTTGCTCTACAGTAGTGTATGAATTCGCAATATCGACTGCAAACTCTGTAATAAATCTTGCAATAATACCGTCTAGCCAAAAATCGACTACATGTGTGAATTTATTATTGTTCATCTTTCTAGAAACGCAATATTCTGAGTATTCCACTCTACCGATCTTATCCAATTGGTTGGGTGATTATCCTTCAATATCAATATCCACTCCTGCAACAAATCTGGAAAATAAAAAAAGAATGCCTCATGAATATCAGTAAATACATACTTTTCCAAATACTTGTGTGGTGTATACCTGGAGCTTCTATTGTATTTTTGTGCAAACATAAGCTCTTTTATTTCCAACCATCATTCAATCACCTGCTTAGTTGGATTCCATGGCCTAAACATCCCCTTCTACTACTACATTCTCTTCATTGACCTTCTCAACAAGTTCCTTCCAAACTTATGTTCTGGGTTCCAACCAAAAACAAAACCATTTGTTGGATACGTTTTGGTTTGACCTAGGTTCTACTTTAGGTTTCCAACAAAACCCTACAAATTGTCGACCCTCTAGACACCAGAAGGAAACACTGCGCACATAGTGCACAATGAAGTCTCACCTGAGATGGATTATGGGTAACTGCAAGACCTAGATGTCTGCAATCGTGGAATAAATGTTCCTTATGTGAATGTCAGACATTATTTATTCCCCAAATATGTCATATCTATCATTCTAACATAACATTATAACTATTTCCATTCATTAAAGTTCATTCTGCGGTAAATATCATAACTATCCTAGTGCGCATTGTATTTACTTCTACTAGATCCATTCATTCAATATAAACAAAGTAATTGCAAGAAATAAGACAATCATTCCACACATAGACACAATTTTTACCATGGTTCAAGCCCCCTAGGATATGTCCAAAAATATCTAGCATTCTTCTCTCTTTTATTAATCTTCATCAAGTTATGTGTTGTATGCATTACATATGAGTTCAACTGAGGTTAACCAGGTCGCACTAAGCTCCACAACTTGAGACCTAAACCTCTTAAGTTTATAGTGTTGTGTACATTAGATATAAATCTGACAATACCACACCAAGCTCCACAACTTGTGATCTTAACCTCGATTACAATTCATCTCTCTATCTCCAAAAATGATTGTAAGAACATCTCCAACACTAGATCCACGACTAGATCGCTCTAGCATAAACAACTAATCTAAACTTAAAATATCCTCAAATATCACAATACATATTTATACTACAAAAATGGGTTAAAACCTATTACAATAATGACCAAAATCCTAACCCACTAACCCTAGGTGGATTAATTTTTTCCACATTCTAACTTCTTGCGTGTAACTGGTCCACAATCCAACCATTTTCTTCGTCGATCCATGTCCTTCTTCCTTCCTTTGACTTTCCTGCTTCCTCGCACTTATTTTCCCTATTTTTCGTCACTTATTTTTGTTGTTTCCAGATGTGCGCTCCTTTTCTGGTCCTTCCTTCGTAATTTACTGAGCTTTTCCCCAAAATGGCATGTGCAAACACACCCATTTTGCTACATTTTCTTAAATTTTGTATTGTTTATGATTTTTTTATCATCATTAGGTCATAATCATTGTTAAACTTCTTGTTTCATTGAAGGGGCCATTCCAAAAATTAAATCCCAGGGTGTCTTTGGATGTTAGTGCAAAGATTTTATTTTATTCGTCTAAATATGGAATTATTAGACCCTTTGGAACCAAATATGCTTTCTGAAACAATCATTATGTATGGTGAAGAACATTTTTTTATTCTTGAAACTATTTGAGTGGGATAAATATGAGTTGGATATTAAGGTTTCAAGCATCGACTAGAAGTAGCTAATCGTGTTACATTGAATGAATAAGTGCATAAAATTATTTACCTCCCAAGCCAATTGATTCATCAGTGCTTTAAGCACATGTGGTATAGAAGGGTTCCTAGGTTGCTCTGTTTCTCAAATTATGGTATCCTTTTGACCTGTTCGTCGAGGTCTTGATCAACAAGAGACCAACAAAATTAACATTGGCGAAACCTTGTTGCTAATATAGGATTTGTAAAATCAAAAAGACCGAGCTAATAAAGAAGCTTATTATGATGCTCTGATGAATATGTAAGTGTAGATAACCTCCCAAATTTAACCAACTCTTCATCACTAGATATTATAATGATAACAAAATTAATAGCCAGAATGATATGTACTCTTCTCTGCCTAAAGATATGGAAATGCTCATTTTAAGAGGAGGGATAACTGATTTTAATAGATCTTGTGAAGAGGTTCAAATTCTGGAAAGAAATATTAAAAGATACTTTATTGATCTAATCCCTTCATATTCCTAAAATATCGTGTTGGCTTAAGACAACTTTGTATAATTGCTTAAACTGAAATTGTAAATCAGATCAAGGATTTATGTACAAAAACTCAAAGTAACACTATGACTACATCTACCCATTTGTCTGTTGGCTCTTCAACTCAATAACTAACCAAGATAACATGTGAAACAAATTCTAGTTTGGCCAAGATACCTGCAATATAAGATCCATGGATTTAACTCATCGACATGTCCTTGAAGCCGAAATGGCCAGTTACTTGCAGGCTTTTTCTTATGATCTGTTGAATTGGAAGTTAGCTTCAACTTTTCACTAGTAATCCAACTTGGTGGTTTTCATTGACACAAATAAATGTGAATCATTATTTTTCATTGTTATTTCACTTTCATCTTCGTGATTGTCATTGACACAAATGAATGTGAATCATTATTTTCCATTGTTATTTCACTTACAATAAGCAATGCATTTAGCTTTAACTTATGTCTATTAATCCAAATTGATCATTATCATTGACAAAAATCAATGAGGAGAATTTATTTCCGTTGTTATTTCACTTTCAATAAGTCATTGAATTATGGCTACCCAAACATCGCCATTTTCCCAACATTCTTTCAAAATAGTAGTTACATTGACAATTTCAGAATTGCAATAATATCAAGGTATTGTTCTCAAATTTGTATTTATATATTTTTAAAATAGAAAACTGATCAAAGTATATTTTGTTGTCTGTCAAAATCCAGGTTTATAGAAGGAGGACTATAACAAGAACATGTGAAAAATGTAAGAAAAAGACATATTACCCCACATGGGCTGGTATAGCCAAGATTTATTTAATAGTAGTAGCTAGTGGCCCATGAATGAAGAAAAAAAAAGTCATTAATTTTATACGGATGATAACAAATTTGTTATGCATCTAACCACACTACTACATTAGGCGGAAATTACAACGAAATATTACGACGGTTTAAAATTTTGTCGTAATTGTTTTGTTTTTTTTGGACTAAATTTACTTTTTTTTCAAGGTCCAAATGTTAGTCGCTCTAGCAACCAACATTCCACATTAGTCGCTCTAGCGACCAACATTCCACGTTGGTCATTATAATGACCAACTATGGCACGTGTGAGAATCAAATGGTAATTGACTTATTGTTTGGTCAATTTAACTGAATTCGTCGGAAGACCGACGAAATCAATCCTATATATATCTCAGTTACGAAAATTTTTCTATAGTTGCGACAATCATTTTCTACAATTGCGGCAATCATTCGGGTGTTCTGATGCAATGGTGTTCTGGTTTTTTATGAAATCTTGATTTCAATTCTCTTTCAAGAAGAGAAACATTTAATTGATCAGACTCTACATAGATGAGATTTTGAAGGTTAGTACTTAAAAAACATTTGTATGATTTAGTAATTTGGTGGTATTGAACTATTTTATGGTTTATTTTCACTCCTTAAATTAGATTTTATGGATTATTTTAACTCCCTAGAAAGATTTTATGGTTTATCCACTTTTGATAGAGTAAAAAGATTATTGATTCAACTACAATCACTCTAATTAGATTCAATCACTCTAATTTTGTTCTTATATTTCATGGAACTTCTTGAATATCTAAGTATCCTTGACTTAGTAAATTTACATTTAGGGATTCCTCCTTGAGTTGGAAAAGAACCAACTAGAAGTGAAGAGCAGTGGCTTTTGTGGTGATATTGGGCATCAATACTCTTGTGTAACCCTAAAG
>ML802192.1:242188-252570 GCA_009831015.1 Picea engelmannii | reverse complement strand
ATATACACAAGAATGTCAATAGACAAGAGTGGCTTCAACCTATGATTTTATTAAGGTTAATCTCCCTCCCCTTGATAGCCATTGAGTACACCAACCTGATTTTTTTTTATCCTATTTTTCATGCATCCACATACAACCCCTGACACGATAGGAATTTTCATTTAGTACAAATCCTAGGTGTGTGCAACCCTTGTTTAAATATACCTCATTTGTGGAAGAGACTATTTTATTCTTCTACTTGATATTTCACTATTGCAATTGAATGAGATATAGGACTTGATCAAATTTAGTTCCATTCAGTGGCTCTACAATAAAGATTAAAAAAATTATTCAAAGATTCTGCCTCCCTAAGTGACCCAACACTAAAGAGGTGGATATTGTCGACATAAAGGATATGGATTAAGGACAAGCAATCTGTTAATTAAAACAACAAAGGATGAGAAGGGTAGGCACCCTTCAATCTAGTTCTTGAATGGACAGTTAAATCCTGTGTGATTCAATATAAGCCTTAAATACAACCAGCTTACTCTGCCATAAGAATTTTGGCTGACCAATCTTAATTACAATTGTCTTTTTTATGTCAATACAATAGAAGACTTCTTTTGCTACCCCGACATCATGAGTTTTTCTTTCCTCTAGAAATTCAAATTTCTCCATTAATATAGCTCTAGATAAAATAATTTTAAGTCTTGTTGTTATTATTTCAATTGGAAATAAGCATGTAGATGGACATAGTGAGATTGAGAGTCGATGGATTATTCTTTTTAGGTATTAGTGCTATAAAGGTTTCACTCATTGCTCTTCACAGCTATCCATATGTCATGGATTCCACGACCACTACTAATAAATCACCTTAGAAAGAATTCACGAAGTTTTATAATTTCATCTATGTTGTCCCTTTCTGGAGCTTAAAATAGGTTACTGAGTACAATTAGGGGGTTGACTCCATTGCCAGCTCCCAAGTACATAATGAAAGTATGCTTTTGTAGCTTGCTAGTCTGGGCTTATTCCTGTGTGAATGGCATATTTTTTTTTTTAAAACCCCAACATTAGTCACTCTAGCGACGAACAGGTTTATCGCTTGTATAGCCATTTGGTCGCAAAGTTTGACCTTTTTAGCTTCAGGGTTGGTCAATCTAGCGACTAATATTCGTTGTTCTATCGTGGTTTATTGACTAAGTTTTCCAGGGTTGTCTTGGTCACTCTTGCAATTAATATTAGTTGTTAGACCGACTAACATTCGTCGCTAGACCGACTAGTTATGGTCGCTAGAGTGACCAAGGTTATGTTTTCCTTAGAGATGCTAGCAAGGCTTGTGACTAAAGTTGGTCGCTAGACCGACTAATCTTGGTTGATGGACCGATGAATGGTAACTTTTTCCTATTGTGAATATGCTTCTTTTCCCGGTCGCTAGACTGATGAAGATCCATGTGTGGTCGCTAGACCGACAAATTGATTCCGATGAAAAAAAAAATCATTTTGGTCACAACAACGACCCTTTTCGACAAAACTTCATCGCAAAAATGTTCAAATTTTGTAGTGCCAATTGTTTTATTTGCATCACACTAGTGGCATTTTGGAGTGTGGTAAAAGGGACATTTATACCGTCTCATTTTTCTAGTTAAAATTGGCCTTAAATTTTGTAGGAATTATGTAGGAAGTTAAAATCTTACCATGTGTTGGCAACATTTCCCTTAAGAATTTTGGATAATTTTAAGATGGCCCAGATCATCAAATGTTGAAAATAATGATTGGAACAGATGAAACTTTGCCCAAAAAAACCACCCTCACCAAAAATAAGACTATTTGAGTCCCTCATATAGTACTTGGATTTAGATAGATGTATACTAACTAACTAGTAATACTTCTATTAAATGGATTTGATATCCTGAGAAATGTAAAGAATGTGATGTAGATTATATTCCTTTCAAACAGGTTGGCATACATGTAAGGATTTTATCAGCATTGGTATAGACATTGTTCAGAATGGCAAGTGTATATACTACAACAAACTCCTCTTTCAACATTGTACTTTATGTTTGAATGCTTTAATTAGTGGGAATGAATGCATTGTCTTCTAGTTCCACATTTCAATGATCCACAACAAAAAATATCCACCCTGTTATGCAACATTCAATGCTTCATAACAAGGTGGATACTGACAGCCAATGATCCACGACCAATATCCACTCTTTACAATATGTAATCTTTTATATAAATGTGACAATGTAGCCAGTAGAAAATTGTCCATTCTGTACAATATGTAAGCTTTTACATCATCTTTACAATATGTAAGCTTTTATAATACTGTGAAACATAGGTGAAGAAACAAAAACAATAAATCCTTTCAATAGACAGATGGGTACCAAAATATTTGTAAATTAATAAATTTTTGATCATAATATATTCAGATATCAATAATTCCTATTGTCAAATGAGGACCAGCCGATTGAAATTTTGTTTTGTTGTCCTTGTAGGCTTGCAACAATTCGATTGTATTTATATGCTTTCATTACTATAGAATATATGGTATAGCTTGCTTTTGGATGCACTTATACAATCATATAAATGCTCTCTTCACAAACATTGATCTTTCAAAAACATGCAATTTTACATTATGATCACAGTACAAAATGATTGCATCTACCCATTTGTGCATCAGTACTTAACTCACAGTAACATTGTAATTGCATGTACCCATTTGCGCATTGGAACTTAACTCACAATAACACTATATTAATTACATATACCCATTTGTGCATCTGTACTTAACTCTATAATAATCATGTGGAAAATTTTCCATTTTTTCAAAGATGAGCAAGATAAGATATGTGGATGTAATTGGCCTGGATATCTTTCAAGTTGTTATGGCTAGTTCCTTTATTTTCATGTTTTTACTCATGGTTTGATCTCATTTGTAAGTTGGTAAACATTTCTAATATCCTTAGTTGCATGCTTTCCTCACTGCCCATCAAATCTCTCGAGTTGACAATTAGATT
Organism: Picea engelmannii; assembly: GCA_009831015.1. NCBI lineage: Eukaryota > Viridiplantae > Streptophyta > Pinopsida > Pinales > Pinaceae > Picea > Picea engelmannii. The sequence goes on along the minus strand of ML802192.1, from coordinate 249,571 downwards.
CTTATTTTGACAATTGATCCAAACTTGGTCGTTGTTTATTGACACTTCACTGTATGTTCCAACAAAAAAATCAATGCAATTTGTGCGGCTCTGAATTCATAATGATTAAGTGTCCATTTCTACTTAACTTTAGACAAATCCTTTAGTTAACATTTCCAAACTTATAAGGACATTTCCATTTAAGTATTACTTTGGGAGAATTCCCTCCTTAAGGTTTGTGTTTTTTATGCCATGCAAAGTATATAGTTGTCTCATGTCAAAATCCAGGCTTGCAATAGGTGCCATGAAGATACTAAAGAAGCCAAGATGTGAAGAATACACATATGTTTCAAAGTATATCATTGATCTTAATTATTCATTGATAGCATATATTTTCATTATATGCCCCCTATTTTCCACATACATTCATGGGCCATATTTTGACATTAATGATTTTCCTCTTGATTATAGGTCCATATGTGGAGGCTTTAGGATTTTTGTTTTTTGTTTTATATTTACTCCCGAGGAAAGTAACTGCACATTTTTTTCTCAGTGAGGAGGAATTGTTATTTTATTGTCTTTAACTCAATTTCAAATGGATGAATAGTTATTTTGGTGCTCAAGTGACTTAAAATTGCAGGCATGAACTTTGAGAAGAGTTTATTGTTGTTAACTCAACTGAATAAGCATTTTCATAATGCCATATATATGTCAGTTTGTTATGTCAATGCCATGTCTAGGGTGTTTTTCCTTCTGACCAGCTAAATGTTCTCTTGATGTTTTAAAATGGTCAATTGATTGAATAGGCCAATGCAAGTTGCAAAGATTCCCAATAAATCATATATATTTCTTCCATAATGTTTAATTAATCATGTTTTGTTCATGTTTCCATATATGTGTCAGTCTAGTTTGTTTTCGTCAGGTTTGGGATATTTTTTCATATGCCCAGCTAAATGTTTTGATGATTTTTTAAAATGGTCAAGTGGTTGAATAAGCCATTGAGATTTGTAGAGATTCCCAATTAAACCTAGCTATTTTTTTCCACAATGATTGGTCAATCCTATTTTGTTGGTGTCAATTCTCGAACATCTAGTTTTGTACATACTCTTCTTGGTTTTACTTCCTTAGTTATTTCATTTAGGCCTTTTTAGGAAATATGTAGTTAATCCATTGTTTCTGGTGTCTTTTTTTTTCCTACTATGGTTCCTTATGTTATCACTCTGTAAAATCTCTATACATCTACACTGATATTCTATTAAATTTATAAAATTACAATAGATTACTCAATATCCTTCTTCTTACGCTTTATCCAATCCCTTGCACATTTACATTTACAAAATATAAAGAAAATAGCTCTCCCTAAGCCCAAGGATTCGAATTGAATTGTCTCCCTATGAAAATACTTAGTTACATTAAAACATGAACAAACTTCAACTGTTTGCAAAAGGATAAGAACAAACTTTGACTAAATTAATTACAAAATAATCCTTTAGAATTTTGAAATTTCTAGACCATACGACTAATACCTTGAATGTTAGAGTCGGGTTGCACATGTGTTGATAGTTGGAAGGTCGAATCATTGCTTATTGTATGTTGATTTGGAAAAACAAGTTCAGTTTCACAGTGTCTAGGAGGTTTCGCAACGTGTTGTAAGATACAACAAATTTCATAGAGAGCCCACACTGCAAAAATCTGTGCAGGCCTGTGATCATTCATTTGATTGTTTTTTTTGGTATGTAAGGCAGTGAGGAGTCTCATAATCTCTCAAAAAAACAAAATTGAAGATTAAAACTTGCCTTGACATAATAATAAAAAAAAACTCAACCCTGAAATATTCTCTGGCTACAAAATCAAGGTTTAATTTGTTGATTTGAACCTCTGTGTATAATCAAAATTGAGACAAAATTGATGAGAATCTGACTTTGTGACCTCTGACCATTCATAATTCATTCAATTTTTTCCTGGGATAATACATCCAAGTTCCTTTTAGCCTCTTATGCTCGTTGTTACAACTTTTTATTCATGGCTATATTTTTTGCCTTTAGGAGTTTGTTGGCACAGGGGCAGACCCATGGTTCAACTCTAATAGTGCACCAACAAACCCTAACTACTAGCCCTTACGACAACACCTACGAAGCAAATGAAGTCTCGCCCGAAGTAGCAATAGGAGGGTTGCATGACACATGTGTCTACAACCAGAGGAAATGCAAGATGATTCCAAAACAAAAATGCAAACTAGTCCAGAGATTCTTAACAGTATTATGCTTAACTTCGTGAAGCAAGTTATATCTTCTTATCTTCGACAGGAAAAATAACAGTGCAATAACAATGTAAGAGGTAGTAAATAACAAAGCATCAACCACATGGAACAACGAGATTTTACGTGGTTCACCCTCTCCCTAGGGATACGTCCACAAAACTGTGTTTATTGATAGAATAGATGAAACTATATAGTCCTATCTGTGCACTCAGTTGCATATCCTTCTTTATCTTCCTCTTTATTTCCTATCCCTACGCATCTAGCTGCAGAGCTGATATTCGCACCCAACTAAAGACCCAAAATACAAGAATGCCCTAAAACATAACATGTTTACATCTCAACACCACTATCGCCTCTCTTCTCAACTATTCTAGACCTCTATTTATACATTCCATGACTCTTAGAAAACCATGGACCGAAGGCCAGGTTCCAAAAACCATGGGTCCACATAACCCTCATTTTAAGGACTTCGTGGACGTGTTCTTTCTTCTTCTCCGCGAGGTGCTCCAAAGAACTCATTAGTGTCTTCTTCCACTTGTTGACTTGTCCACAATCTATCTTCTTTGTTTCTTTGTCTTCCTTGATCTTCTCTTTCAACAACTTGCTTTCCTTTACTTCATTCCTTCTTTTATGCTTATTTAACCACTTCGACCCTTCCTTGGCTTGTGTGCCTTCCATGCACTTCATAATTTGTCTTTCTTCTTCCTTAATCTTCACTTTCTTCCTTAATACATGACCAAGGGCCAACCGAGTCTTTTCTGTTGATAGAGGTGTTCTATTTTCCTATGTAGAGGGAATGATCTCCTTAACATTCTCTTTTTGTTGTCAAGGGATTCTTCATATAGGTCAAAATTTCAAGATATTTTTTTGATCACTCTTCTTTCCTCAATTCTCATTTGTGCTATGGTATTATGTGCCTTTTTCAGTTGTTGTATTAGTCCCTTCATTGTTCCATAATTCCCCGGTGAATATTGTGTCTCCATAGTATTTGCAGCCACAGGTTGGACAAGGGCTTCAGTGACATCTATTTCTGCTAGGGAAAGCTTTTTGAGAGCAGACCTAGTTAAATGCCTCTTAGGATTTTCCTCCACTACCTTGCTCTTCCTTGTGTTTCCTTGGTTCGTAGGTATCCCTTTGATTTTCTCAGTTGACTTGAGGTGGACAAGTTTTTTACCTTTCCTTTTTCTTTCATAAGATTTAGGAGCAGCTAACTCAATTTATGTGCTTTGTTCAATTGGTATTTTTCCCTGTTTCCCTTTAGAACTCTCAGGGCATGTTGAAACTTTCTTTACAGCTGAAGAAGTTAGAATTTTCTTGGCTTGAGGAGCGGAGATTTTTTAAGGTAGACTTGCTGAAACTAGAAATGACTCCCACTATGTATTAGTCTTCTTGAGTTCTTCCAACACCAAAAGTTTTATAAGTGAGAAATGAAACAAGTTGACCTCAATCTGCTTGGTTCTGGTATGTACCATATCTAACATTTTTCCAAGGCTCATAGATAATAAGGCAAGTTGAGGGGTTTTTTTCTTATGAAATGCATCAATAGTCTAATATGATACTTGTAAACCTTGTTGAAATGTCCTTGACAGGTAAACTACCTTCGAATGACCCTCAACATCTTTTCAAAAGGCTCAATCATGTGTTTCCTTGGAACTCCAACTATCATATCTTCATATTGATGTTCATGTTTAAAGAAATCATTGCAGAAGGTGAAGTCAAGTGGCATACCTTTGAACCACTTGTCCCCTTGTGTGGGAATCTCTATTGCAACAACAATTGTCTGCTCTGTCACCTAGAACTGAAGAGGCCCAATTCTTGTTTTGTTGCCTTCAAAATTTAGATCAAATGCTTTGTTACCTCTATATTGTAACCCTGAAACTTCTCAGATAATGCTAAACACCCAACCTATTGGAAAGAAGCTCTATACATGGGTTCTGAATTGAGCAAATCCATTCCTTGAGATTCCACCTTGCAAATTTCTCCACCCTTATTGTATTTCTTATTTTCCACTGATGTTGTTGCTACCATGATGTGATTAAATGAACCCATTCCTTTGTATAGTGAAATAGTAGCAGAATCCCTTGAGTAGCTAGGGTTTAAGTACTGCTCAGGTTTTGGTGGCTAGTGGAGTCTTTACTACAAAGAAAATCAAGACTTAAATGATTTAGGGATGATGAAAGCGGAGAATATCTTGAAAGGGATTAGCCATCAACCTATAGGCTAAGGTATCAACATATAAAACAAAGGTTCTACAGTGTTAGGTTTTCTGCAAAAGTTCAGGGTTTAACACTAAAAACATTTGCAACAACAATGTGGAAATGTCACAATGTCACAACAGTTTCGTAGTGAAATAGGTTGAGGGATTTTTACGATGGCTTGAAATGATTTTGAGTGGAGGAGATGATTATTTATGAGCCAAGCACATTTTCTTGTCCCCACATGTCTAAAAGATTCGATCTAAACCCCATGATTGCACGGTGAGCTAAAAAATGATCATGACACTGCTCGTTGTGAAAATTTAGGGAATTTCGGAGAGAAATTTGTAGCAAGTATGGAAAAAAGTTTGTCTATGCAACAAAATAGTACAAGAGCATATTTCAAGTTGACAAGGCTATAGTACATGCCATGACACCTTTACCTTGTGTTAATAACAAAATGACATGATTATTTCCTTCAAATGATGGGACCACCTTTAAAGACACATAATTTGATGACTCAACTAACTCAACTGACATGACCATTGGAACATGACCTCCTAGACCTTCTAAGAAAAATACATGATCTTAGGAAAATTTCCTCAAGACTAAGGGATACACAAATGATTAATCAGCAAGACTCAACATATACATATATATTCTTTAATTGAGTCATGTCTTGGTCTTTACAAGACCAATTCATGACATTAAAACTCAATAAACATACTTGATAAGACTCTCACTTTATTCACATTAGTGAACCCTAACATAGGCTAGAATGGGGATGGAAGGATCCCTATGAGCTTAAAAAGAACCTGTAGACTAGTACCTAACCATTGAGCTTTTATTGGCATTTGGAATCTTTGAACTAAAACTAACACACCTACGACTTGATCAAAACTTTTGTTTTTGTACAACTAGATTGAAATTCAACTTCACAAAATCACACTGACAACACCCTGTAGAATCTTAGGGCCTTCACCCCAGGCTTCAAATTACTTAGAGCATTGTCCACACCTACAATTTTAAAATAAAATGGATATATACATTGATGTGAAAATATCAAGTTGCTTTATGTGACATAGTGTTTCAAAAACCTGCCATTGATAGGACCTACACCTAGGAAATCTCCATTCATCTCATGTAGTAGGAAAATATTGCTCCCATGGTAAGCCACAATCTTGTACGACCCCAACCAAAGGTGACAAAATTTTCCATGATTTCCCTTATCTTCACTCTTGGCATCCCACTTCAACATTAGATCATCTATCTTGAAATCATCTTCTTGTGTTCTCTTATCAAAAACCATTTTCATTTTATCCTAAAAAAATCGAGTGTTGTTGTACACCTCATCCCTCATTTGTTGAACATGGATGAGTTGATTTATTCTTATTTGAATGTCGTATGTTTCTACATCTTGTTCCTGTAGCAATTTCATAACTGGAAGCCCTAACGAAGCAGGAAACACTACCTCCATACCATACACAAGCTGAAAGGGTGAGGTGGCAATAGATTTCTTTGTGGTAACCCTATCTGTGCAGGGTGAATATATGAGATTCTTATGTCAGGCCTTTTTGTTTTCCTGCAACAACTTTTTGATGATTCTAGTCAGAATTTTGTTGGATGACTCGGCTAATCCATTGCCCCATGGATAATATGTTGTGGAATGGATAAGATTTATGTTGTAATCACTGAATTTTTTTTACATCCTCTTAGATTTCAATCCTGTTGCATTATCAGTTATTATTCAGGTAGGAAAACCAAATCTAGACATAATATTATTTTCCAGAAACTGAATGATGAAAATATCAATAGCTTGTCTTGTTGGCACTACTTCAATCCACTTAGTGAAATAATATGTAGCTATCAATATCCATTTGTGTTGGCCTAAAAATGATGGATGCATATCACCTATGAAATCAAGGCCCCATTACTGAAATGGTTCCTCGACTGAAATTGGTTTCAACAGTAAGGGAAACAAATTTATTTTCCCCTAAAAAATATGACATTCATGACAACTTGTGACCTCCTTATACACATTAGATAAAATGGTGGGCCAATAAAATATTGCTATGAGTATCTTATGCATTGTGGCTTTCCAATAATGGTGTCCTCTGCAAACACCCTTCTGAAATTCATTGATAGTTTGCTTCATCTCATCATGTAATAAACAATGCAACAAAATCCCACCTGGATCGTTCAAATACAGAACACCATCAAGTATGCAAAATTTGGCTACCTTTAACTTGAAAAACCAATCTTTAGTTTTTCTTAATTCCAAAGGAGCTTGTAGATTTTGAAAAACATATATGATATCAGTATACCATGGAGATGCAAGAAACTTCTGAGATACTTGTGGTGTTAATTCTTCATTTGAATTCTCTGACAGTTCTACAATAAAACCCATCGCCAACACATCATAGTTTCATTGAGTCATCATCTTGGAATGTCCTTGACCCTTGATCAAATTTGTAGGCTTTATCTCCAAATCATATTCCAACAAAGTTGTTATCCATTTTCCTCTTTTTCCTTGAGGATTTGGCTGAGTCAAAATATCTTTCATAACATTAGTACGCACAAAAGCAACAATATGAGAATGCAAAACATAAACTCTAAATTCTTTCAAATCCTTCACCAACTCATAGGCATTCTTCTCCATGATGTTGTACTTCAATGGAGAATCCCTTAAAGTTTTGTTGTAGTAAGATATGGGCTGCTCCAAATTATTTTCATTGTTTCTGCAATGGTATGTGTTGGAAGATTGGTTGTTGTCATTGATGTCAACCATAGTCATTGGTTTTGGACCGCAAGATTGATGAAGGTATTTGGACATGAAGGACAATGTACATGCAGAAACAAAACCCATGGATGGATAGTACACATCATGTTGTTTCTGGTGGTAGGTGGCACGTCACATGGATCCTCATGGTTGAGGAGAAATGAATTTTT
>ML802192.1:213179-226826 GCA_009831015.1 Picea engelmannii | reverse complement strand
AAGAGGCTTATTATCTGAAATTATCTCTTTTTCAAGGTGTTGATTACTTTTTCTGAGGTTTTTCTATGCTATACTGATATTTGGTTCTTAACAACCAATAACAATGAACATCAATGAGTATGAAGCCTTGTTGTTAGGGTTAAAAGATGTTAAAGATATGGGTATAGATAAGCTCTCTGTTTTTGGAGATTCATAACTTATTATCCACTAGATTAAAAACATTTATCAAACCAAGCAGCAAAGGTTGAAACAATATAGGAATGAAGTATGGGATTATGTGTATAATTTCTTTTTGGCATTAAACATTACTTTTGTGCACATAAATTTGAATCAACAAGCTAACTCTCTGGCACTTGTAGTCAAAAACTTTAAGACTCTAATGTTTCCTAACTTGAAATTTGAAATTGAGGTTAGACACAAACCCTCAATACCACTTGAAATTTGAAATTGAGGTTAGACACAAACCCTCAATACCAGATAATATAAAAATTTGGCAGGTCTTTAAAGATGATGAGGAAATTCAAAGATTCTTAAAGACTATTGAAGACTTTTCCAACATTTCAATAGATCAAGACAATGAAGATGATGATGTAGAGGTACATGATGCAGATGTTCTTCAAGACAGTGTCATTGGGCACAAAATTATTGAATTAAAGACAAATCAGCTACCTAAAGGTTTGGTTCCACTTGAGAGACTGTTTGATCACAATGATGTTTCCAGAAAAGTTGTTATTCAGACAGAGGAGACCAATGTAGTGGACTGTGATATCAGTTATGATTCAAATCCCAGGTTGGTTAAAATATCTAGAAAACTATCACAAAAACAGAGAGATATATATGTTGAATTGATGAAGCAATATTCATATGTATTTGCCTGGTCTTATGAAGACCTGAAATTGTTTGATACAGAGATCATACAACACAAAATTCCTCTGAAACCTGGGTCCAAACCTTTTAAGCAAAAGTCTAGGCAATTTAACCCTATGTTGTTACCCATAATAGAAAAAGAGATGAAAAGGTTATTGGATTCCAAAATGATAGTGCCACTAAGATACTCAAAGTGGGTAGCTAATCTTGTACCTGTCAAGAAGAAGAGTGGAGAGATAAGACTCTGTGTGGACTTCATGAATTTGAACAGGTGCTCCCTAAAAGACAATTATCCATTACCAAAAATGGATCATATTTTACAGAGAGTAGTAGGGGCAAAGAATATTTCTATGCTTGATGGATACTCAGGGTCCAATCAAATATCAATTATTGAGGAGGACAAAAAGAAAACAACTTTTACCACTCCCTGGGGCACTTTCATGTATGAAAAAATGCCCTTTGGATTGATCAATGCAGGAGCCACATTTCAAAGGGCTATGGACATTGCTTTTATTGGTGAGAAAGATAGGTTTGTTGTTATTTATCTTGATAACATCATTGTATTTTCAACATCTGATGAAGAACATTTATAGCACTTGAAGCAGACTTTTGAGAAATGTAGGAGGTATGGTATATCACTTAATCCTAAGAAATCACATTTTGTTATGGAGGAAGGAAAAATTCTGGGACACATTGTTTCACCCGAAGGTATTAAAATAAATCCTGAAAGAGTAAAAGTTATCCAACAGATAGACATTCTGAGAAACAAGAAGTCTATCCAGTCCTTCATTGGTAAAATTAAATTTTTAAGGAGGGTTATACCTAATTTTTCAGAGATTATCAAGTACATTACTGGCATGTTGAAAAAGGATGCAGAAATTAAGTGGATACCAGAAGCTAAAGAATCTTTTGAGAAGATCAAGCAGGCTCTTTTTTTGGCCCCTGTTCTCATCAGTCTAGATTACTCCAAAGAATTCATGATTTTTTCAATTGCCTCGGAAGATACCATAGTTGTTGTTCTTCTACAAAGAAATGAGTAAGGATATGAGCAACCCATATCTTTCTTCAAAAAAACTCTCAGAGACTCTAAACTGAAATACGACATAATGGAGAAACAGTCATATGCCCTGGTAAAGGCTTTGAAATCTTTCAGGGTATATGTTCTTCAATCTAATATCACTACTTATGTGCCAAGCAGTGCAGTCAAAGAAATATTAGTTCAGCCTGATTGTGAAGGAAAGAGAGAAAAATGGATAACAAAAATCATGGAGTACAACCTAGCTATAATTCCAACTCAGTTTATAAAAGGTCAAGGCCTTGCCAAGTTAATGACCGAATCAAATTGCAAAGCAATTGGGTTGCACCATATTTCAGGCAAAGCACAGGATTTGTCATCCCAGATTGGAGAAACTAGCTCACAGGTAGACAGCTAGTATGTTTATTCACCATGGTACAAGGATATTATATTTTTTCTGTTGAACCTTCAATCTCCTCCATAATTGGATAAATCAAAGCTCAGATCATTCAAGTTAAAATCAGTAAACAATAGCATTATTGATCAGATCCTGTTCTGGAAAGATCCTAATGGAATCTTGTTGAGGTGTATTGATGAAGAAGAGGCTAAACAATTTTTTTGTCATATACATCATGGTGTTTGTGGAGGTCATCACCATTGGAAATATATTGCTTTCGAGATTCTCAGGGCAGGCTATTACTGACCAATTATGTTCTTAGACATTTTTGCTCGGGTCCGGGCATGTGAACCTTGTCAAAAGTTTGCAGGAACACAAAAGCTTATGTCTATGCCTCTAAAACATGTGATTTCTCATGGACCATTTCAACAGTGGGGCCTGGACTTCATCGGGAAAATCAATCCTTCATCTTCTGGACAACATAAGTGGATCCTTACAGCCACAAATTACATTACAAAGTGGATTGAAGCAATTCCAACTTGGAATGCAACATACAAGATAATCATGGAATTTCTAGAAGTACATATCTTTTCTAGGTTTGGTTGTCCTAAAAAACTAGTTACCGATAATGCTCAAGCTTTTAAATCCAATTCCATGATTGATTTCTGCAATAAGTATAACATCAAATTGGTCCACTCTACTCCTTACTATACTTAAGGAAACGGGTTAGCAGAGTCCTCCAATAAAATTCTTATAAGAATTATCAAAAAACTACTTGCAAAAAACAAAAGGTCACGGGACTTCAAGTTAAAGTTTTCCCTTTGGGCTTACCATATCAATAACAAGAAATCTATTGGGACCTCTCCTTTCACGATGGTGTATGGAACATAAGCTATTCTTCCAACTCAATTGGGGTTACCAGTCTTAAAATTCTATCAAGAAGAGTTAGAAGAACCCAATGATCTCCAAAGGAGAATTTTTCAGATGATTGAGGTTCAACATGTCAGAGAATAGATGAATCTGAAAGTTGTTTCTCACCATAGCAAAGTCAAAGCCACATTTGATAAAGGAACTAAGAAGGATGTTTTTAACGAAGGAGATTTGGTATTAAGGTGGGATGCTAGGAGAGAGGATAAAGCAAAGCATGGTAAGTTTGATAACTTATGGTATGGTCCTTTCAGAGTAGCCAAGGTGATGGATAATAATACTTTTCGCCAACATAATCTAGATGACACAGAAACGTTTGGGGGCCTAGTGAATGGGAGGTTTCTGAAACACTATTTTCTTTAAATATCCATGAAAGTTTCATCTTGTACAGTAGGTTTTGCTTTCAATAAAGATTCCATATACCCAATGGACTTGTTTTTATACAGTTGTGTTGTGAATAAAGGCTTACAGATGTAGGGAGATCAGTAAATCAGAAATAAGGAAAAGGCATTGGTCTGCAGTTCTTGGAGTTTTATCATCAAAACTCCACCCCCAGAAGGAGCCAGTGTTAGTCTCTAATTTTGTTCTTGAGTTAGTGAGAATCCCTGATCCTAAGCCCTCCCTGCTTTTACCTCATTGCTTGATTTCATTAGACTTTAATCATTGCTTTTGAATAATTTTCTTAAGTTTGAGGTAAAAGAAATGAAGGTACATTACATGCGAAGGTAGGTTCTCACTGATCTACATCTACCCTATCAGGTTATTAATGCATATCAATGGAGATTACCCTCTAAATTTACCATATTTTCTACTCAAAATCCTATCGAAGATGTCAAAAAGGGTACAATCTCACCCTACCACTACCAATGGTAGCCTGTTTCATCAAGTTTTAATTAAGACACTGGTCGTTTATGCTTTGAGTGAAGTACAAAAACCCTGGAATTGGTTGATCCAATCCCTAAATCATCATCCACGGCCAAGAAAACAGAAAAGGGGCAAAAGGAAAAAGGCAGCTACACAGAAACAGAGTATCACAGTTGATGAATTCATAGTCAAAGAGGAAATATCTACAACTAGGGTGACAAGGATCGGCAAGAGAAAGAAGTAGACTCAACAAATTCCTACTGATACTCCTATAGATGAAACCCAAGAAAAAGCCACCACCAGCAGAGGTAAGAGATCAAAACTTGATGCAGAGATTGAAATTTTTCCTGATGCAGAAGTGTTTTCTGATATCGACATTAAAATGGAAGAATATTCAGATGAAGATTTCAATGTAGGATCAATTAAATCCACAATCAAACATAAACAACAAGCAACCAGTAAGAAAAGTGCCACAGTCAAAAAGTAGGGGAAGAAATGTTCACCTATGTCTAAATACCCTAGGAGGAACTCCACTTGGGTTGCCAACAAATACAGGTTAAAATCCAAAGCTATGTTTGACCCATCTATCAAAGAGGAAAATGTTATAGTCATAGAGGACAATTCTGAGGACTCAAAAATAGGTGTAAAAGAAAAGGCAGAAACACTTCCATTACACAGGAAAACAAAAGAGAATAAAAACTTGGGGAAAACAACAGAAAGAGGTAAACAGATTGCTCAATTTCTTACAGGACCTATAACAAGATCTACCACCAAATTATCAAGAGTTGAAGCATTTCTAAAGGCACCAGTAGAATTTCTGAAAACAAAGATGATCATCCTGTAGATTCAGACCATATATCAGATATTCCAGAGGCCATGGATTCAGCTAGTTCAGATGATGATCACAGTTCAGGTTTATCTTCTAGGTACCAAATTAAACTGAGAGAACCTAAGGCTACTATAGACCTAAACAAGCCTGCACCTATAGAAGAGTTTCCAGAATTCAAAGTCAAGGTCAGAAGTGATAAAGAGAATATCAGAGAACTCCAGAAGATGGTGAAGCAGTTAAAGAAGGAAAAGGCTCAAGTAGAGCAATGGAGCGCCAGACAACAGGAAACGATACAAGGGTTCAAGAAGAAGAAAAGGGAGCAAAGAACATTGCTCAAAGAGATTAGAGAATCCAACTTTAAATTGTATTGGCACAACATTGTACTCACAACCAAGCTGAAAGAGAGGACTGATAAAGCCAACGCTATTATCATATCATGGTAACCTTATGAAGGTCATTTGCATAGTTTTGGAAGTTTTGATATTTACCAAGGAACAAAGGATAATCTACCTGTTTTTTACTTGTGAAGTTGAATACTTTGAATGCATAACTAGATAAAAACCAACTCCCATTTTGTAGGATCTTACGTATTGTTAAAACAATCATTTGGGATTAAGTTGTTGAGTTGATGTCTATTTTGGTAATGTAAATGCTCATTTTCAGCTAACATCCCTAGAACATAGATGTTGATCAGATCCTATCATTAATAGAACACTAGAAAATAGGATCGGAGTTATTATTTGGATAGTTTAAGTAGACAAAAGAAAGACTTTGTGAAGGTCGAAAATTTGGATATTCAGGGGACCTATTTTGAAACTCCTTGTAAGACATTTATATTCTATGTTGAAACTTAATGGAAAAGGCATATTGATGGTTAGACTTTCTCTTCTTCTATTTTCTTTTTATCTTCATGCTTGAGATCGTTTATCAAACTGCAATGCATTGTTTTCTTGATCTTCAATTGCTACAGTGAAGAATTTGTTGTTGTTGTTATTTTCAAGCTTTGATTTACAAGCTAATGTTCTTGTTTATTAATTATATTTTGAGAAAATAATTTTATGTGGGGTTAAAAAATTGGAGACCTCATATTCTCTTTCCTTATTTGTCTAATTCATCTATGTGGCTACCCTTTAACCAGTCAGTGGGATGTCATTTGCCCTTATTCTGAAATTCTTGTTTATCTTGAAACCTTGAACCAATTTTCAACCACCCTTTCAAAAACCAAATAATAAAACTCTCAAAATACTTTTGCAATAACCTTGATGATTCCCTAGCTTGCCCTCTCACAGTCAAGTGCAACTTTAGGGACTAACATTTTTTGGCGTCGTTGGTGGGGATGAAGAAATGAAGATATCTTCCCCGGGGAAATGACAAGATTTGATTCAAATCTTGACAGTGAACAAGATTTTGAACATCACATAAGACTGTGATTATTCACCTGGCGACTCCTCCATGGTAATTCTGGCTTTTAAAAGAGAAGGCAAAGGACCTAAAACTCCTCTAACTTCTTGATCGTCTACTAAGAGACCAAAACCAGAAAAAATCTAGATCTAGAGCTTGTTGCAGCAGTACCAGATCCTGAAAAATTATTAAGAAAATCTAAAGTTATTCCTGGACAGTCCTCTTCCTCAAAGGGAAAATTGCCTTCAAAAAGCTCTCAAGGAAAGACCTCTGAAATTACCAAACTCCAATTAGATGAAGAAGTAATTCCTAAAAGTGAGATCAAAACCTATCATAGAACATGCTATAGTTTCCTTTCCTTCAACTATCTCATAATTAAATTTATATCAACGGAAGCTACTTGCTGAGCTCATTGGAGAGGAACATTCAAATACTTTGTTTGTGGCTGAAGCTTTGAGAGATCACAACAAAGATATTAAAAGTGAACCAAAAACACTCTCTTCATCATTTGAATCTCTCTCCTCTAAAGAAGTTAAACCACAATATTGTTCTTTTGAAAACCCTCTTTTTCTTGGACCAACACCTGGCTTTAGTCCAGAAAAGAAACCCCTGTCTGTTGAGGATCAAGATTCATTATCAGTACAATTGAGTTGACAAACACAAGGGACATATTCGCTTTCTACATCACCAATCGTGCTTACTCCTAAAGCTCAAACACCAAAGATAACAAATATGGTTGTGAACAGAATGGATGCAATTGTTGCAGCTAGATATGCCCCTTTGAACCTTCCACAAGTTTTGTATGCCTTCCACCAAATGACTATATGAAATATTTTCCCAGATTCAATGGAGAAGGAGGAGTTACTGCTTAAGAGCATTTGAACTCCTTTTACTTGCAGACAATTTCAATGTAGAGCATGCAGATGTGTGGATGAGATTATTTGTGCAGAGTTTAGATGGTGAAGCAAGAAAATGGTTCAGAAGTTTGCCACCTAATTCAATTGTTGATATTGATGCCTTGGATGACACCTTTCTAAGACACTAGGGAGACAAGAAAGACTACTTATACTACATTACTGAATTTAGTGCTTTAAAAAGGAAACAAGGTGAATAAATATCTGATTTTACAAAAAGATTCAATAAAATGCACAATAAAATTCCAGATGAAATTAAGCCTTCGGAAACATTAGCTAAAATCACCTTTGTCAATGCTTTCGATGTTGAATTTTCTTTGTTGGTAAGAGAAAGAAGGTTTGCTACCCTTAGCCAGATGCAAGAAGCTGTTATTGAGGTAGAATCTAACATATTAACAGTAGACAAATTGATTTCCAGGGGTGATAGAGACAGGAAAAATCAAAAAGAAGAGATTCCTTCCTCTTCGCATACAACATTTGATTCTAAGATGGATGAAATGGCTAAGATGTTGAAGACTTTGACATCTGAGATGGCCATGTTGAAAATGGAACAAAAACAACCCAGTAGACCCACACAGGAGGGTGGAAACAGAAATCAAAATCAGTTCAAGAGGCCAAAGAATGTACCCAAAATCTTACCAAGAGAAAGGAAGAATCAATAAGATCAAAAAGTTTTGCCTCCTTTCCAAAATAATGTAGTAGATGAGGTGGAGGATGAAGATGATACAAAACATGACCCTGCAGTACATCTAAATGATTCAGAATCATCTCCTATGCATGTGACACAACATGATTATGAAGATGCTTTGATATCAAATCAGTTTGAAGAAGGGGATGTTGATGAGGTCATCCAGAAGGAACATAGAAAGAAGTTCAATATAATCTCATATCCAATTCAAATACATATAAAGTGGATACACCTGTTTCCACAAAGAAGGACACCACTCCAGTTAAAACAGGGATCAATAAAGATAGTCCTGGGATTCAGATTGATCAACCATTGAAGAAGTCTATCAAGGTTAGTACTACAGAGTTAAAGGAATCAGAAACGATTGTTTCTTCTTTTAGCCTAGAACATGAAATTAACAAAATCAAGATTTTTTTGCCTCTGCTAGAACTAATGAAAACATATCCTTTTAGGAAGACTGTTCTCAAGGTTTTACAATCTCCTGCTCAGGTTACCTTTTCATATATTGTCAACCTAGAAGATGAGAACCCTGCTATAACCATTGGACCTCATATTGAAGACAGATATGATACTTCTCCTCCATTCTACATATCACTAAATGCTCATGACAAGATATTGCATAACTGCCTAATGGATTCTAGTCCCTCACATAATGTCATGCCTAAGGTGGTGATGGATGAATTAAGGTTATATATTACTAAACCTTACCATGATCTATATTATTTTGACTCCATGAAAGTCCAACGCCTGGGAGTGATCAAGGACATGGTTGTTACTCTTTCCCAATTACCTATGAAGAGTGTGGTATTAGATGTTATTGTGGTTGACATACCTCCAAAATTTGGAATACTTGTGTTAAGATCCTGGGCCAAAAAAGTAGGAGGCACTCTACAAATGGATCTTAGTTATGCTACCATACCTATTTTTGGTGGAGAACATCGAAGATTATACAAGGAAGTAAGACTGGCTTATTTGGCTAGTGATCATGAAAACCCTACTAATCATCCCATATATGTTGTAGAAGATGATCTTGGTTCCTCTGTTTTTCATATTGGTGATCAGATGGCAGTAACATCAGTTAGGAAAACAACACATGTAGTTGGAGACAGTGCTGAAAATTTTGTGTGGAAAATGTATTTTGATGGGGCTTGTTCTAAAGAAGGTTCTGGCACTGGGATTGTTTTCATTTCCCCTACCCAAGAGGCCATTCCTATGTCATATAAACTTGAGTTTTATACAACCAATAACATCAGTGAGTATGAAACCTTGTTGTTAGGGTTAAAAGCTTCTAAAGATATGGGCATAGATAAGCTCTCTGTTTTTGGAGATTCAGAACTTATTATCCACAAGATTAAAAACATTTATCAAACCAAGCAACAAAGGTTGAAACAATATAGGAATGAAGTATGGGATTATGTGTATAATTTCTTTTTGGCATTCAACATTACTTTTGTGCACATAAATTTGAATCAACAGGCCGACTCTCGGGTACTTGCAGCCATCAACTTTAAGACTCCAATGTTTCCTGACTTGAAATTTGAGATTGAGGTTAGACACGGTCCCTCAATACCAGATAATATAAAAAATCGGCATGTCTTTAAATATGATGAGGAAATTCAAATATTCTTAAAGAATATTGAAGAGTTTTCCAACATTTCAATAGATCAAGACAATGAAGATGAAGATGTAGAGCTACATGCTGCAGATGTTCTTCAAGACAGTGTTGTTGGGCACAAAATTATTGAATTAAAGACAAATCATCTGCATAAAGGTTTGGTTCCACTGGAGAGACTATTTGAACACAGTGATGTTTCCAGAAAGGTTGTTATTCAGACAAAGGAGAATGATGTAGTGGACTGTGATATTAGTTATGATTCAAATCCCAGGTTGGTTAAAATATCTATAAAATTGTCACAAAAATAGAGAGATATATATGTTGAATTGATGAAGCAATATTCAGATGTATTTTCTTGGTCTTATGAATACCTGGAAGTGTTTGATACAGAGATCATATAGCACATAATTCCTCTGAAACTTGGGTCAAAACCTTTTAAGCAAAAGTCTAGGCAATTTAACCCTTTGTTGTTACCCATAATAGAAAAAGAGATGAAAAGGTTATTGGATTCCAAAATGATAGTGCCACTAAGATACTCAAAGTGGGTAGCTAATCTTGTACCTGTCAAGAAGAAGAGTGGAGAGATAAGACTCTGTGTGGATTTCGGGAATTTGAACAAGCACTCCCTAAAAGACAATTATTCATTACCAAAAATGGATCATATTTTACAGAGAGTGGTAGGGGAAAAGAATATTTCTATGCTTGATGGATACTCAGGGTACAATCAAATATCAGTTATTGAGGAGGACAAAAAGAAAACAAATTTTACCACTCCCTAGGGTACTTTTATGTATGAAAAAATGCCCTTTGGATTGATGAATGCAGGAGCCACATTTCAAAGGGCTATGGACATTGCTTTTATTGGTGATAAAGATAGGTTTGTTGTTATTTATCTTGATGACATCACTGTATTTTCAGCATCTGATGAAGAACATTTACAACACTTGAAGCAGTCTTTTGAGAAATGTAGGAGGTATGGTATATCACTTAATCCTAAAAAATCGAATTTTGTCATGGAGGAAGGGAAACTTTTGGGACACATTGTTTCACCTGAAGGTATTAAAATAGATCCTGAAAGAGTAAAAGCTATCCAACAGACAGACATTCCGAGAAGCAAGAAGTTTATCTAGTTCCTTATTGGTAAAATTAATTTTTTAAGGAGGTTTATACCTAATTTTGCAGATATTATCAAGTACATTACTGACATGTTGAGAAAGGATGCAGAAATTAAGTGGATACCAGAAGCTAAAGAATTTTTTGAGAATATCAAGCAGGCTCTTGTTCAGGCCCCTGTTCTCATCAGTCCAAATCACTCCAAATAATTCATGATTTTTTCATTTGCCTCGGAAGATACCATAGTTGTTGTTCTTCTACAAAGAAATGAGCAAGGACATAAGCAGCCCAACTCCTTCTTCAGCAAAAATCTTAGAGACTCTAAACTGAAATATGACATAATGGAGAAACATGCATATGCTCAGGTAAAAGCTTTGAAATCTTTCTGGGTATATGTTCTTCAATCTGAGATCACTGCTTATGTGCCAAGCAGTGCAGTCAAAGAAATCTTAGTTCAACCTGATTGTGAAGGAAAGAGAGGAAAATGGATAACCAAAATCCTAGAGTACAACCTAACTATAAATCCAACTCAGTTGATAAAAGGTTAAGGCCTTGCCAAGTTAATGACATAATCAAGTTGCAAAGCAATTGGGTTGTACCATCTTTCAGACAAAGCACAATATTTGTCCTCCCAGATTGGAGAAACTAGCTCATAGGTAGACAACAAGTATGTTTCTTCACCATGGTACAAGTATATTATATTTTTTTTTGTTGAACCTTCAATCTCCTCCATAATTGGATCAATCAAAGTTCAAATCACTGAAGTTAAAATCAGTAAATTATTGCAATATTGATAAGATCGTGTTCTGGAAAGATCCTCATGGAATCTTGTTGAGGTGTGTTGATGAAGAAGAGGCTAAACAATTTTTTTGTGATCTACATCATGGTGTTTGTGGAGATCATCACCATTGGAAAGCTATTGCTTTCAATATTCTCAGGGCAGGCTATTACTAGCCAGTTCTGTTCTCAGACATTTTTGCTCAAGTCAGGGCATGTGAACCCTGTCAAAAGTTTGCAGGAAAGCAGAAGATTATATCTCTGCCTCTGAAACCTGTCATTACTCATGGACCATTTCAACAGTGGGGCCTAGACTTCATCGAGGAAAGCAATCCTTCATCTTCTGGAAAACATAAGTGGATCCTTATAGCCACATATTACTTTACAAAGTGGATTGAAGCAATTCCAACTCGGAATGCAACAAACAAGGTAATCATGAAATTTCTAGAAGGACATATCTTTTCTAGGTTTGGTTGTCCTAAAAAACTAGTTACTAATAATGCTCAAGCTTTTAAATGCAATTCCATGATTGATTTATGCAATAATTATAACATCAAATTGGTCCACTCTACTCCTTACTACCCTCAAGGAAACGAGTTAGCAGAGTCCTCCAATAAAAGTCTTATAAGAATTATCAAAAAACTACTTGCAGAAAATAAAAGGTCATAGGACTCCAAGTTAAAGTTTGCCCTTTGGGCTGACCATATCAGTAACAAGAAATCTATTGGGACCTCTCCTTTCCAGATGGTGTATGGAACATAAGTTATTCTTCCAACTCAATTGGGGTTACCAGTCTTAAAATTCTTTCAAGAAGAGTTAGAAGAACCCAATGATCTCCGAAGGAGAATTTTTTAGACGATTGAGGTTCAGTAGGTCAGAGAATAGATGAATCAGAAAGTTGTTGCTCACCAGAGCAAAGTCAAAGCTACATTTGATAAAGGAACTAAGGAATTAAGGTGGGATAGTAGGAAAGAGGATAAAGCAAAACATGGTAAGTTTGATAACTTATGGTATGGTCCTTTCAGAGTAGCCAAGGTGATGGATAATAATACTTTTCTCCTACATAATCTAGATGACACAAAAACGTTTGGGGGCCCAGTGAACGAGAGGTTTCTAAAACATTATTTTCTTTAAAGATCCATCAAAGTTTCAGCTTGTACAATAGGTTTTTCTTTCAATAAAGACTCCATATACCCAATGGACTTGTTTTTATATAGTTGTGTTGTGAATAAAGGCTGACAGATGCAGGGAGATGAGTGAATCAAAAGTAAGGAAAAGGTATTCTTGGAGTTTTATCATCAAAACTCCACCCCCAGAAGGAGCCAGTGTCAGTCTCTAATTATATTCTTGATTTAGTGAGAATCATTTATCCTAAGCCCTCCCTGCTTATACCTCATTGCTTGATTTCATTAGACTTTAATCTTTGGTTTGAGTTTGTTATGCTTTGAATTTTTAGCATTTTTGAATAATTTTCTTAAGTTTGAAGGTTTAAGATATGGATTAACGAGATTTGTCGCATCATTTGCTTATTTGAATTTTGAAAACTCAAATTATTGCCAAGTCATTAATAGCACTACAAGAATAACGCTATTCCTGCAGTGCTAAAGAATCATGTTGTGACATGCGCCAACCATCCATAATAGCACTACAAGAATAACGCTATTCCTACAGTGCTAAAGAATCATGCTGTGACATGCACCAACCATCCAAATCTTGTCATGATCACATAAATTGTGGACAAAATACTTGCATGTACTCCATGATCTCGCTTGAATCGATGATGTCGTTTGAACCATTGCATGAATGAGATCACTCTGTACCTTCAAGGACCTATATCAAGTCAATCCTATTTCCAATATTATTATATGACACTATCATCTGTTACTCTAATTCGTTGGGTTATGTGCGCAGATATCCATTTAAGGAAATCATTATGTAGTAACAGTTACAGATTTTAAAATTCTTGATTTCCAACAGTGCCGAGTTACAAAACTATATCATTGACATGGCACCGAAAAAAGGTGGGCAAATTGTTATGTTGGAACCTGAGGGTACCGAGATACTTGAAGTGTATCCACAGATAGCACAAAGGTTCAAGGACGCTGGCTAGTTCAAGTTTTTTACCACTTTCCATGGGAATGACGAATAGGTGTCCATGATATTTTGTAATGTCTCCACTTTGGGACATCGTCACAGGGCAGAGACTTATGATGACCAGAGTAGCCAGATGGATGTTATAG